>NDFZ01000601.1:0-11353 GCA_002192655.3 Mamestra configurata | reverse complement strand
CGTTAAAGTAATATTTTTTGCCTCCTCTTTTGCCTTCTGGGTTTCGTTTTGTTTGGAATCTATGGTAATAAAGCTTAAATTCTTCCTTCCAGCACTCTTCATTCCTTTCACCATCAGTATGTTCCAATTTATTTAATCTTTGGGATCTGAGAGACAATTCTAGCTACGTTTCTGCAGCGTTCGAATGTCAAAATAATCTCTCATTTCCCATATTTTGACAAGTGTTTGACATTCATTGATGCGGAGATGAAACGGCGACTTAAATTTGGACACTTTTTAATAAAACAAGCTTTTATCTTCACGCGCTTTTGTTAGATACCCATTTAAAGGGTGTTAAAAAAAAACTCATCTTGGTGCGGCGGCCATATTGAATTTAGAGTGATGTTACTAACTTAATCGAATTATTTTCTGCAAGTCCTTTCATTTCAAATCCATATTAAGGGGGTTGAGAAAAAATATGTTATCCGCCATCTTGGAGCGGTGGCGATATTGAAATTATTACAATATTGAGTATTGCACATTGTGTTGCCAGAACTAAAGGTGTATCCAAAATTTCAGCTCAATCGGATGCCAACATATGGTAGAAAAATGGTTTGCAATTTTTGACACAACTTACATACAAGGTGTAGTTTAGTTTAGTTTACAACTTACATAGAAGGTTTTCGCGATTTCAGTGTTGGTCCCATAGTGAAAGTTGTTCATAATGATGAGTACAATGACCCCGTTAATTCAGTTACAGATTGTACATACATACGAACGGTGCAAGTTAGATAAAAGCCTGCAAAAAGACATTGAAGTTGTCTAATATGCACTAATAACATACACCGATACATTGTCAATTATTTTGAAGTACAAAAGGCTATATGTAGAAAAGTATCGGAAATACTCTATTACAAGTGGCATACGATAAATATCTATTGTGAACATTTTGCTATTCATGTTTCTTTGAAAAGTTTGAAGAGCTACAAATAACAAATATGTATTGTGTTACGTATTTTGTGATTATAACCCACCACAATCGATGAGTATTTAGCTGTTGGCGTAAACTTGACATAACATCACGCTTGAGAACCTACCGAAAGGTAAGGTAGATTATAGTTAGGTACTTTTTGGTAATTATAGAAGATCTTAACGAGTAAACACTCCTGCGAAATCGAATTTGTAATTTCATAAAAATAAATCAGCGCTTTTCTACATAATGTCGCGTTCATCATCTGCCTAGCAAATACCAGTATTTTACGCGGAGCGGCTGCCTACCAGATCTCCACAACCCATACTGGGTAACACAATAATTCTTGGCAAGACTGGTCTCAGATTTTCTGACGTCTGACAATCCGTAACGACTGCCAAAGATCTCTACAAATGACAGCCGGGACCAAAGGCTTAACGTGCTTTCCGAGGCACGGTGGAGACTCGGTATGTTAAGATGGTCATCCATCCACAAACCAACCTTGGCAAGTGTTGCTTAACCTTGAAGATCGACCCGTGCGGCTATTATTATTTAGCCACGAGTTTCTACCATACATATCCTACCACTTACTGTCGCGTTATACTAATAATTTCTTATAGATACTCGATCGTGGTGACGAAAACGTCAATTTGTATTAAAACTAGATTTCAGCGCCGTCAGGTAACAATATAATAATATAATATCTTGGGACAACTCACACACTGTCATCTGATCCCAAACTAGGCAGAGCCTGTGTTATGGCAACCAGACAACTGAGAAACATACTTATATATTTCTAAATACATAAATATTAAAGACAATTTCATGCTCATCACACAAAATTTTGTCCTGGGTGGGAATCGTACCCACGACCTCCGATTTAGCAGTCAGGGTCACTAACCACTCGACCAACAGGCCAGTCAACAATAATGGATAACCTTCTTTATCTATACATTTTTTTTTGTTGTGATTGACCTGATCTACTGTTAAAAAACTCGCACCAAACGTCTCATCAGTAGATTTTAACATACATATTCCAGTGTTGGTCCCATAGTGGAATTTGTTCAAATTCTACAACTACTGTTCTTTACTGAGACTGAATGCGACTTTTACACCCTAAAACATAGCCAGTGAATTAAAAATTACCCTGTATTCTAGACTTCTAGATTGAGGTAAAACTACCAAATATTTATTGTAATATTCTAGTCTCGACTATAGTATCCCCACAGCTCCGGATGGGGTTCATCCGGTCGCCGGAACACCGAGGCTCGCTACGGCTTACAGCCCGGGGTCCCGGACATTCGTTAAAACTTCAAAACTTTTATACAAACAGTATGCAAGCTTTCTTTATTCGTCGCTGATGAGGTTAAATTAAGCCTTTGGCTCGGAGCATGAAACGCCGTGACTTTGATTTGTGTGGATAGACATTTAAAAATATTACCAAATTAAATTAGCTCACGGAACTCGGAACACGGAACTAATGGGTATTGAGAAATTGTGGGTACTTACTTACAGAAAAAAAAACTTGTTTAACAAGCTTGCAATGTTTTTAACTTTGTTGATGTCAAATCTTGCAAGCTGAATTAGGACCACTTCTGCTTATTTTTTTAACGGCGAGAAGCCATCAAATGACTCCTTCCGCTCTGGGTGGAGCGGAAGGGAGTGTCAGACTCTTACTGACTAAAACCCATCCGTGTTCCTCCAAATGCCCTTTGCATTCCAGGGGACCTACTATGAAGTCTTAAAACGATCGAGATTCCGCTCCAAGAGAGAAACGGAGCTATACATAGCGTATAGCACTATCCCATTTACATCGTCGGAATTGGATGGCATTAGCACGTCATCGTTGACGTTCACGCCAGGGCTGCGGTGACTCTTTCGAATTCCGCGATTCTGCTTATCCTACAGAGTTGAAATGTTACATGTTGGTTCAGCTCAGATGGCAATAAGTTTTTATGAAAACTATGACCTGATTCCGTCCAGGTTGGCTTTAGATGAAGTAACTCCTCAACGATCAACAGCCTGAATCTTTCTTCTTTTAGAGCGTTAAAATAAAAGGTTGTTTTTAAAAGTAATATAATAATATATCCTGGGACAACTCACACATGGTCATCCGATCCCAAACTAGGCAGAGCCTGTGCTATGGCAACCAAACAACTGATAAACATACTTATATATTTCTAAATACATACATATTATAGACAAATTACACCCAGACACAGAACAAATCATCATGCTCATCACACAAAGATTTGTCCTGGGTGGGAATCGAAAAAAGGTAGATCACATACGTTATTGAAACCGGCCGTTAGACAGTCGACTGTCAAGTTTTTATTGATATTATATTAATTACCTATTATTGTGTATGAACTTTGATACAACACAATATTTTTGCTAATACTTTACTATCTGCTGTTTTGCTTTATTTATTATGCGGATAAACAAAGGAAATATTAAGTACTTTACAGCTGCCGTGTCATGTTAGCTTATCTAAAATTGCACTTAAATACAGTATTCTCATACAAGTTACAACCTGCATTATAAACCATCTGACTTTGCTTTCAACTTCAAAGAAGAGATTCAATAACTTGTAAAACGAAAGGCTTATAAAGTTAAAACCGATTTCAATAGGTACTAGGATTCCCGTTGTCTGGTAGGGGAATGATCCACGGCTGGGTAAAGGCGTCCCCCAATTCCCGTCTTGTATTATTTTCCCGAGCCATTTCGAACCATATTTTAATGTTAAAAAGAAACCTAAATATGATGAGAAACTTTATTATAACAATGAATCTAAAATATCGCCTTCAAAATCACCAATTTGTCACGTTGACTGTTCCTCCTGCAATTACGTCTAAGGGCGAAATTAGAATACGACTCACGCCACCCAATGCACAATTACAGCTTAGTGCCCCTAAGACTAAAAAGCAGCAGAAGTTTTCTTGGATGCGTGAGTCCATCTACCGGCAGCACCTCGTCGGAAAGATGTGAGCAGAGAAGCTCAAACCTTCTGATTATTTCATCGGGCCCTCGGAGAACCTCCCACAGGTTCGGAACCTCCAACTGGGAATGCGCTGCCGCTGCCGTGGCCGGCCTAGAAAACCCTAATAAAACTCCGCACCCAGGTCGGTCGCACTAAAGATAACCTCCTCAAGTGGAGGTTCTCAGATGGCTCCGATCTTCAGTGTTTGTGTGGCGTCGCTCCGCAGTCTATGGCTCACCTCTTGCGCCGCATGCTCTGTCACCTGTACATGTGAAGACCTTATGATGACTGCGTCAGCGAACGGTGTTGCCGTTGCTGAGTACTGGGCCAAGCATAAAATTTGATAATTGTATTTGTCACCGACGCGCTAAGAAGTATTACGTGTATGGCGACTTTACTTAACAATAACAACAAAGGGGCGATTATTCATGAATCATGACGTATCTAACCCCTTGTCATAACATAACCTCAGTTTTACAGAACAATGAAACTTTCTGACAGATCAACGATTCTTCCCAGACGTTATTTACAATAACATGACAAAATTTTATCTCAAATGATAACATCTCTGCAGACGTAAAAATTCAGAATTTACTGGATTTCACATGATACGATTTTCTTTTTTGTTTAATTTGCTATTAACTATCGTTATGTACCGATATCTGCTTACTATCTTTCTAGACGCATTAAATCATTAATTTCATGCTGTCATGGAATAACCCGTTTGTCGACAGCCAAAGTTATACATTATGTATTTAAAATGTGTTTGTTGTACGCACTCGTCCATAAATCAAACATAAGGACGGTGAGAGTAAATTAAAGGAATTATTTGTGGTGCAGTTATATAATGAAAGAGAAGACTTGTTGAATAAAATTATATTTATTTGCATTGCAAAGCAAGAGAGAGCACAGCCCTCTGTGACAAAAATGTGTAGGTACTAATACAGGTTGCGTTCATAAATACTTAACATAAAGTGATCATATGATTCCACTGCAAGTACATAACGCAGATCTGAGAAGGTATCTGTGCCTATTCCATGTTCTGAAAAAGATTCTAAAGGTACCTTTTTTTTTTTTTTAAGGATGGGAAATCATCAAATGACTTCTTCCGCTCTGGGTGGAGCGAAAGGGCGTGTCAGACTCCTACTGACTAAAACCCATCCGTGTTCCTTCTAAAACCCTTTGCTTTCCAGGGCCGCGGTGACTCTTTCGAACAAATTCCGCAACCCTGGCAGGCTCTGGCCCTAGCGGGCCCCGTCTTTTATGCTGACATCTCTTTGAGGCGCGCGTGAAACACAACGCGCTATCGACCCGGGCCTGGTGGTGATCGGACAGCGAGCCACCCAATGCTCGCCGTCCGCAGGCCCGCGCCTATGGTGGCCGGGGATCGCCCTGCGACTCCCGACGCCCGGGGCGTCTTCTCCTGTTGCGGCGGTTGGGGCGAAGGCCTTGCCTTTCCCTCGCGCGGCCCGCCTCCTCCTTTGCTAGCATTACTACCTACAGGGAGGATTTTTGAGATAGGACAATAAGGACGTTCGTAGGGGAACTGTCCTGTACTTTTTAGTTATTGGTAATGGCGTTACTTACAGAGTAAAATAAGAGACTTTGCTGACTTTAAGTAGGTACCTACCTACTTTTTTTTTAATATGAACCAATTTATACAAAAAATTATGAAAAAAAATTGTATTATTTTTTTATGATAAAATCGATCCTGTAACTAACCAAGGGCCAACTGAAGTTTGAGTACAAGAAAAGCCATAAACCGCAAAACACTATTTCCATACCAAATCTTGAATATTCTGTGATGTCTTCGAAGCTGACAATCAATTCCTCCGTACCTCTTTCCCTTTCTGCACTTTACTAACAAAATATCGTTCTCTCGTTCTAGCGTTCCTGCTATGCAGTCGACCGCTGATCGTTGTGAACGTGCATATCAAGGAGAAGCTGGATGCCAGTGACGTCACGGCTCTGAGGAGTATAGCGGACCTCGCGGTAGCCAGCAGTATGGAGCTGGTCTTCATTGGGGAGTTCCGGACCAGGAGTAATGTGCAGAGTGAGTAGATTTTATTGTTAAATCATCTTTGTTTTCTGGATGACCCGTCGGCGTTCAAAGTAAACAGACTTCAGACTTCTGGGCACGCGTCTTTTCGAGTCGACGGTGACCCTAAAACATTTTTTGTTTTATTCATTATCCACTTACACGTCAAACTGAAAAAATAAGATTATATTACTGGATGAGTTCGGTCGTATTCATCTTCACTTATTCATATAGACGCGATTTGTTTGCACACCCTCATGAAATACCTACCCAGCAGGTAAGTAGGTCAGGCTGGTAAAATAATTAGTTAGGCAATAAGTTAGAGCAAATCCAGGCAATATACCTGTCTGCCGTGGGGTGTATTGTCTTCCGCTCCGCTCCCGAACAAGTTTTAATCCAGTTATGTTGTATTGAAAAGTACACATGGCGAAATGGTTAGGTGTACAGGGAGACGATCAGACTTATAGCCATGATTTTTGTTATCAGGTGAAGTTGTGTTATTTATGACATGCATCTGAAGATATCATATGTCAGTTCGTGAAGAAACAGCTGATGTATTTACTTATCAAACAATACGAATGTGAAAGAAGGTACGACATTGTCAGCATCATAGATACAATAAATGCGATTGATATTGTTGCAAAGATCTGTAAACCTGTTTTGGGATCTATGTTTAGGTCATAACTTCTCAAAAACACAAAATATATATTACAAAACATAAATATGATCTAGTCATAAGAACATAAATTCAGAATTTTCCCTCACAAAGTTGCTGCGTTACAAAAGCAAGCTGAAAGCTGCCACGGGCGACAATTTACAGTTGCTTAAATATTTATGTTTACCGGCAAGGACGTTACCGTGGTGATATTTTGTAATTCCACACGACACTGACAATCAAAGCTGTTTTACTTAGTATGCGTCATGTTCACGTAAATCTTATATATATTTTTTTTAGGATTTCGAATTGCGGGAAGGAGTCAAAATTAGAGATCATTCTAGTCTGTGGGTAGAAAAATACGCATACCATAAAAAAACGAAACGAAAATATTGAGTTTTGCAAGTTGGGATGATATGCGACATAAAATTCAAGCAAAGCGACCGTATATGACGCAAAGGCTGGTTTCCTTTACATCAGCAAGGCTTGAAAAAAAGTCTCTTGAAAAAAAAAGATAAACAGAAATGTCACAGATTAGCGTCATGCATAAGCCACTTTTCAAAGAAAAAAAAAGGCAGTACTTAAAATAATTGTAATTAATTGAAGCAAATTCCCAAGACATGACTGATAGTGATTAAATATACATACTAACTTTGCTATCTATATCCGGCATAACAACAAGAATCTTAAGCAACAATGTAACGATAAAAACAATAGGATTACACAGATAAGCAACTGTGTATTATCGTTTATCGTTCAAACGAGTTCATTAATATGATCAATGTGTTTTATCAACAATTATCTGCTGTATTAGGCCACAGCTGTGAGTCGTGCGTCTTTATTCCAATTGCACACGGGCACACTATTTCAGGGAAGTTGTTATGCCATTTCTCACATAATGGATTCATATTTGTTGAAGTGTTTTATTCCGGCATGGAAATACTTCTTATTTTTATCTAAATCTTTCCCAATTTTTATTTGAAAACAAAAGGTGGTTGTTTATAGTGCTGGGTCTTGTAACAAGCCAAAAAATTTTGTGGGTATTGATCGCTAAACCCTTAATCAATATATTGAATGTACTGAGCTGAGAATAATCTGAAACCGTTTCAGAACTTAGCAACATAACCTTGAAAAGAAGTTTCTAAAACAGTGCACAAGTATTTATAAAACCTCTTACTCATATATTTCGTTAGTGTCGAAAAGTCAAATAGATGACACACATGGTCACCCTGTCAGTTATAAAAGCTATTCTATTTTTAAGAGGGATGACATATGAAGATGAATCTTGCATAAAATATTTAAATATGTAGGTAGGAACATTAATACTGACCGATCTCACGAACAGAAAGATAAATCTTATAATTGGCCTTTCAATTTGCCTCGTGTTTAGATAATGAATTCAACCTTCCGTCATTTCATTCCACCACTTGATTGACAAGAGGAAAACCGCACAGATTGTTATTATGTACATATGGGAATAACAACTGTAGTTGTGTACTTAATAACATCATTTTAATTTCAGCATTCAAAACCTGCCAATCAGTTCTGAACGAAGACATCATAACCACAGTCGACGTTAAAGCTACGGGCCAAAGCAGCATCCTCTGTCCTGGCATGCTGGACAGTACCAACTTGAACGGACATTCAGGTGCTATCAAAACAGGTTTAAGCCATTTAGCCATACCTCGGGGCTGGTCCTGGGGAGGCCCTGCCTCCCCTTTTTGTCCAATCTGGGCTGAAATTAAAGTCCCAGATTGACAAAAACATACAAATAAGTATGGCAATAACAAAAATCTAGCTAATTTTGCATCCTCGGCTGTTCTACTCTTTCTACAATACCTTCTTGTGGTGTTATTGCAATTATATTTCAATTGAGGTTAGACAGCCATTTTGAAACGTCAAAGTTGGCGCCAATTTTCCTGTCAATTTTAAGGTGTCAAAATGTATTTGTATGTATCCTATTTATGGTTTTAAGTGTTAGATTTTTAATAATTAATACGTGATAACCCGATTATGTGGGCTTTAGGAATGTTTTAAGTTTTTAGTGTTTTCGTTTGAAATTGAGTGAGGAGGACGTAAAGATGGCGGTTTGACTAATCGGGTTTTTAATTTATTTTATAAACGAATTTTTAATCAAGACTTGCTGTGTTTAAAGTATACCTATTGCAATAAAAGCTACCTTAATGTGTGTACATTAGTAGTGTAGGACCAAAATAATGTAGTCCAATTTATCAATATTGCCCAACCAAAGCATTACCCGGGCAATGTGAACATCTATCAGCAAACTAATTAAATAAACTATTGTAATGAATTACCATTTTAGCAAAATATGTTAAAAATAATAAATTTGTAATATATTTATGTAAATAAAATGTAGTCTTTGCGGGGCATAGACTGAAAGTGTGCTTTTTAATGTTAAGTAGGGATGTATATTTAATAGTTTTCTTAAATTATTTTTCAGAATTTCCACAAAAGATAATTCTTGTGGTTTTTTTTGCAAGTATTACTTTTATGCACCTCGAAACAGTTATGGTTATATGGTAGGTATTTTCCGATATTCTTATAAAGGTGCTTTTAGATGAAATAACCTTAGACAAAGGCTTATCTACATCATCCAGTTATAACTAAAAATAAATATACTCTCTTATGGTCTTTAGTCTATGGCCGTTAAATCTAAAGGCTATTTACTTGCATTGAGATTTAAACCGAAACAAAGTACCTGAATGGTTTTCCTTGTTAGGTAGTTATCTTTTTGGTATTGTTTATAATGGCTTATAGTAGAAAAAAAAGTTGTCAAGTATTTAATGCAGGGTGTCGTAGAATGTATAGGTACTATTGTGCGAGCGTCCACTGCGGAATATTCCAAGCCCAACAGCCCGAATCCAATCTCAAGTTAGCTACTTTAGGTGGTTTCTGTAAAAACCATCAACGGTCTAAGAGGAGGTACATTCAGAAAGTTGGCAACACCGCAAATACAAAGCTGTCAAATATTTCGCTGCCTTGATTAATATTACAGTATGAAATAATAAAATATCGCTCTACGTGCACTTAAATGAAAACGAATCTTATGTCCTAATCCAGACGTCCAAACATACTGATTGACACATGCATATGAATTTTAATTACCACATGTTAAGATGGGTAGGCCACTGTGTACAAGACCCAGTAACTTATCTGACTTAGTATTTGACTAAAATAACATGCTTGTATTACTGTCAGCTGGTTAGGAATAGACCATGAGCTTTAGACTAAGTGACATTTTCCAGCGATGACAGTTGTCAAAAATGTTAGGGATAGACCAAGTGACATTTCTGTAGCGCATGTCAATCCACATTTTTGAATTTTTGTACACGTTGTCGCTGATAAAATTTTCGATTTGTCATCTCCATAGGTATTTCGCAGCTTTGTGATCCGATTTTTATATAGTAAGCTGAAAAAAAAANTTAGGGATAGACCAAGTGACATTTCTGTAGCGCATGTCAATCCACATTTTTGAATTTTTGTACACTTTGTCGCTGATAAAATTTTCGATTTGTCATCTCCATAGGTATTTCGCAGCTTTGTGATCCGATTTTTATATAGTAAGCTGAAAAAAAAATCATGAAAACAAAATATCTAAGCCTACATCATAATTGAGGATAACTAATGATTGTGATCCGAGGTTTATGTAGTAAGTTCAAAATCCAAGGAAGAAAAACAATAAAAACAGCGTCAACAATGTGTACAGACGCCAGCACATCAAGCTACCCAAAACTCAAATTTTCCCAATCAACCTTGAACTTTAGCGATAAAGTTGAATATCTATTAAATAAATTTGACAGACCTTGATGTGCTGGCATCTTTACCTACGAGTAATACGTTACAAGTTGAGAGACATGCAAGTTATAATGGAAGGGACATCGTGACACAAGTTTTAATATTGATTCAGTTGGTACAAGATTAACAAGAGTACAACAGTTCAGATCAGTACAAAAATCTGCTGTTTTATTTAAACATTGAAAAATGACGACCCTGTCTAAAATCATTTACTGCCTCCATGGTGAAAGTTTGGATCACGATGTTTGTCCCTACAACCCTGAATTGATTAAATTAATGCAATAAGACGTTTCAATCGCAAAACTTCACATTTCGACTGTTCTTCAAAACATTTGCGTGGAAAGATCTTATGCGAGTTTGTCTATAACGTAGTACAGTCGAATAAATAGTTTGCTGTTTTTAACAGACTACGGCAAAGGCAAAAGGAAGAGTTATATTTTTTTAATAATTTATAAATACCAGTACAGTTGCAAGTTACCTGCCTGTTTACGAATCACTTTGTTCGACTGTACCTACATAGTAGAGTTCTCGTAACATTACAGGAATTCTGGGTCTGGGCGAATACGCATTTGAAACCCGTTCGCATCGTGTAGGTAATTTCGACCAATAGCATCACCATCCCATTTTAACAAGCTTTTCAGTATGTGTGGGAAACATCTTGCAACTGAATTTTAAAACAATTATCCCCGATTCAGCTAAGATTTTGCAAACACTCTTGGTTTGGATGAAAATGCACGGTTAACTAACAGCCGGTCTCAATAACGTATCTACCTTTGAGCAACTGTCAAATTAGCTACCAACAGTAGCTGAAATGTCATGTTTGTCTTTCAAACATGACGTTTCAGCTACTGCTAAGTGATATTATTCCTAATCCAGTATGGCGGACGATTTTTTTTCATTGTATGTGAAAGGGTT
>NDFZ01000600.1:0-11351 GCA_002192655.3 Mamestra configurata | reverse complement strand
CTGTCACTCACAAACGCGCCTTGTTAACATTTCGTGTTTTGTGTCAATCACGCGAGAATGTGCTGTACTGTGTAGTCGTGACTTTATTTTTTGTGGGTAGGCAGATCGGTTTGTATGAAGCAGAGAGGTTTGTATGAAGTGGGTGTTGAATTGGAACGGAATTTGTGCGAAATGATTATGGGAGCTGTTCTGAAAAAGTTTGAAAATTATGAAGATAGATAGATGTACACAATTAAAGTTTAAGGAAATAGATGGATATATCATTAGCATTACATATGGTTATATTAAGTCCAAAAGGGATTTCTGGAAGTCACTATTCCAAGAGACGGTAGCTCAAAAACTTTTTTACAAAAAAATGCAACCGACTTCCAAACATAAAAAAAACATTACAATGAGTAAAATAACTTAATTTCGGAAGTCGGGGTTTTTGGTTGTTTCTTTGTATTTTAACACCGACTTCCAAAATAAGGTTTTCTTGTACTTTGTAGTGTTTTTTTTTCGGGAAGTCGGTTGTATTTTTTTTTTGTAAAAAAGAACAAACAAATTCACTGGAAAGTCACAGAAAAGCAAAACACGCAATTTCGTCTACTTACTTGGATGATATATTTTCTATTTCTTCCAGCTATTTTGATTTAAAAACCAAACTTCTCAAGCGATTTTGATGAAATTTCTATGGGTCCAATCGGAACGTACATCCTTTCACATGAAAATATTTTTTCAAATCTGTTTATGAGGTAACAAACATAATTAAAAAAAATTGTAAAAACAATGAAAACGAATTGAGAACATCCTCCTTTTATTGAAGTTGGTTAAAAAAAATTGTTGTTTGATTCTATTGAATCGCCCATCCATAAGAAAAGAGTTATTAAGGCATTCCTAGCCTCTTTTTTATGGATGGGGAATCATTATATGCGTCCTTCCGCTCTAAGCGGAGTGGAAAGAAGTGTCAGACTGACTGTTCCAGGGCCGTGGTGACTCTTTCGCAAATTCCGCAACCCTGGCACAATACAGCATCCTGCAGAGTCAAACCATTATTAAAAAAGTGGCCTTATTGACTCATTTTCCCCACTCCATCGATGAATAGGCAATCCAAAATACGACGTACTTTACGGTTTAAATCAAAAGAATAATGACCTCTAACCTCGACAGTGAACATTTCCAATTAATGAGAACGTAAATAATGAAAAATTATGTTCTAAATAATGTCACAATGTAAAGACCTGAATACTACAATAAATGAAAACACTGGCAATACTGGTTTATAGGAATATTTTGAAACTATTATAAATCGTGTAACCGAAATT
Source organism: Mamestra configurata (assembly GCA_002192655.3). Lineage (NCBI taxonomy): Eukaryota > Metazoa > Arthropoda > Insecta > Lepidoptera > Noctuidae > Mamestra > Mamestra configurata. The sequence continues at coordinate 10,047 of NDFZ01000600.1, read as the reverse complement.
AAAAATAAAGTTTCTAACTGCATAAAACGTCAAAAAAACTCGAACTAGTCAAGGGTAGTGACTACTATTCTGATTAAAATATATTCCAAGCAGCAAGTATTTTTTTTNCCTCGACAGTGAACATTTCCAATTAATGAGAACGTAAATAATGAAAAATTATGTTCTAAATAATGTCACAATGAAAACACTGGCAATACTGGTTTATAGGAATATTTTGAAACTATTATAAATCGTGTGACCGAAATTAAAAATAAACTTTCTAACTGCATAAAACGTCAAAAAAACTCTAACTAGTCAAGGGTAGTGACTACTATTCTGATTAAAATATATTCCAAGAAGCAAGTATTTTTTTTTAAGGATGGGAAATCATCAAATGACTTCTTCCGCTCTGGGTGGAGTGGAAGGGCGTGTCAGACTCTTACTGACTAAAACCCATCCGTGTTCCTTCTAAAGCCCTTTGCGTTCCAGGGCCGGGGTGAGTCTTTCGAACAAATTCCGCAACCCTGGCAGTTAATGCTCTAGTACGCTCGTTGTAAATGTTATGTTTACTTAATACAAAGGCTTCAAAAACTAAACACAGTCCCACGTATTGTGTGAGATAAAATATAATTCGAAAGGTTTTATGATATGTTTTGGCTTAAATATGCTGCGCTAAAAAATTGTAATGGAATTTAAAATACCGGCCAAGTGCGAGTCGGACTCTTAAACCGAAAAAAAAACACGTTACTTGTATGGGAGCCGCCTTTAATTTTTAATTTGGTTTTTATTATTTTCTATTATAGTGGCAATAGAAATAAACACTCTGTAAAAAAATCAACTGTCTATCTATTACGGTTCTTGAGATACAGCCCGCTGACAGTAATTACTTAGTAATAGAGTTCCGTTGGTTACCCTTCGGGTACGGAACCCTAAGAAAATTACTTTCCCCACATATTCGTTCGCGTAAATTTCAACCGTAACATTAAAGTTACGTTAAAGAAAATAACACACAATAAAACCTATTTTTTTTTAAATCAACAGTAGTCAAGGCTAGTTGTTGTCTGTCATCTATTCACGGAATTACTTTATGATAAACGAAATAGATCATAAAAAGGATTAAGGATTTAGAAATTAGTTTCCGATCTAACGCATCTAATAAAATTAGTTCGTTATCCGACTCGGGGTTTAGTTTTATGAAATAAACCGGGGATCAAATTTTGAGCGTAGGCGGAGCGTGCAGTGTTATCGTTCACTTCAAATTTATTAAAACTCAGTTTAAATATTTCCATGAAAACGCGGCAAAGTTTAGAAGCTTAAATTAACACGTAGATTTAGAATTTCTAATGCTTGTTATTTATATCTTGGTCGTCGAACTTGCGTTTTGGTTTAATTTTTTGTTGTAGTGATAGTGCGACCATTTTCTTTGTTTTTGTTTTAATAATGCTACACTGAAAGATTTTCTGGAAGTTTTAGAGAGGCTAACCTACATTTTTTATCTATACTAGGCTATATAATAAAGCAGGAGAGTTTCTTTGTTTGTTTTAACGCGCTAATCTCTGGAATAACTACCTGGATTTGAAAAAATATTTTTGTATATGATAGCCACATTCATGAGGAAGGCTAAAGGCTATACGGGAACGGGAAATTCCTATGGGAACGGAAAAATCTGGATATGCGCGTACGAAGCTAGTCTTATAATAACGTATTGTGTTTGTTTATTGGTAGTAATAAATGTTACGAATATTTTTCGTATCAGTCGCTGGATGTGAGACGCACTATACTGGTCAATATGGACGTATTTTGGCTGGAATGATGATGATCATGATGATGATATTACTAAAAATCTGTCATTGATTGAAAGCTATAAAAACACTTAACACCACGTAAAATAATGGCTAAGGTGAGATAAGGCCATGGAAGCGTAGAGCTATAGTTCTGAAACCCGTGAACAGTATTTACATTGAGTGACTGCCAACCTGATCTCCAAAATTTATGTGGTCAGGTGGAGTCACTGTTGTTGCGGAATTTGTTCGAGAGAGTCACCGCGGCCCTGGAACGTAAAGAGCTTTAGAAGGAACACGGATGGGTTTTAGTCAGTGAGAGTCTGACACGCCCTCCCGCTCCAGTGGAAGCGGAAGAGCGGAAGAAGTCATTTGACGATTTCCCATCCTTAAAAAAAAAAGGTTGAGTCGCCGTTTTCCTTATATTCTCGGCAAATTTACCGTGTTGAAAAACAGCATTAATGTTTAAAAGCTATGTCTGTCTTGTATATTATATACAAGATCAGATCAGACATAGTCCGTGAACTTGCAAACCAAAGCCTTGTTTTTAGGGTTCCGTACCCGAATGGTAAAACGGGACTCTATTATTAAGACTCCGCTATCCGTCCGTCTGTCTGTTTGTTCGTCTATCACCAGGCTATATCTCATGAACCGATATAGTTAGACAGTTGAAATTTTCACAGATGATGTATTTCTGTTGCCGCTCTATAACAAAAATAATAAAAATTAAATTAAATTAAAGGGGGCGGGCCCCCATACAAGAAAAAAGTACACAAAATAAAATAGACTTAAAACCCAACATTCATTTTTCATGTAAAAATATTACAATCAACGTAACACAAATGGAGTCCCCAAACGGCTACACAAAACAGTTGCGTGCCACCGAAAGAAAAATGCTCAAGAATTCCTGAGTGACGTACGGCAACAAATAATAATCATAAGTTGGCCTTATCGCGCCCTTCATAAAACCATCAGGCCGTATCTTCATGCAAAGTCGAATTTAATGGAAAATATCAGAGTTCGGAATAGGGGAAAAGTTCGCCTTTATGAGATTTGGTAAATGGTTGAATTTCTGTTATTCTTGTTTAAATAGATATCGAGAAACTCATTCTGGTCAATGGTGTAAGGGACTTATGTTCCTGCCAGGGTTGCAAAATTTGTTACAAAGAGTCACCGCGGCCCTGGGTGGCAAAGGGCTTAAGTAGTAATGCAGTAAGACTCTGACACGCTCTTCCGCTCCACCCAGAGCGGAAGAAGTCATTTGATGATTTCCCATCCTTAAAAAAGGGGACTTATGTTTATTTATTATTATTATTTATTTATGTTGACTGTTTGAACAAAAATCTGCAGTTACAGTATCGGTATGTATTTAGTGTTAACTAGTTTTAACGCTGCATAAAATTTTTGTCGCTGAAAACCAGCGCTAGAGCTCAACACGAGTCACAACATTATGCACAGCATTGTGCTGAGCGATGGCCGTTTTACGCGTATGAGACGCATATCTTCCCAATTTGTGTTGATTAAACATTTTGTTTTTATTCGTATTTTAAAGCGTGTGCTAGGCGCAAATTAACTTCTTCTAAAAACTATTTTAGAAGAAGTTAATTTGCGCCAAGCACACGCTAATGCCTGGGAACCACTAGGTTCCCAAGCATTACATTATATTAGGCTGAAAACGCACCGATCGTAGCGATACTCGCTAGGCTTCCCGCGAAGGCGTCAAGTACGCAGTAAGGTCGATTACAAACGTTTTAGAACATTAATTTCACTTTACTACTCACCAGGTAACTTGCTTAGCTCTAAGCGCCAGTATAGTTTTAGCCTTATAGAATGACAAGAATACTGGCTAACTGGTTGTATTAAGAATAACATTTTCATTAGCATACGCTCATTAGCAATAGATAGATAGATAAAACATTTATTAGATACAACAATAGAATACAACACACAAAAGCATAGTTCCATAAATTATAAGACAAAAATAAAAACTACCAAGTACGAATATTAAAAAGAAAATATTGTGTGGTTTTATAAATTAACCAGGAAGCAAGTGAAACTTTACCGAGAACATTTACATTGTTCACTGATCAAAACACACAAATACCGCGGTGTACTTGCACGAATAAGTGAGAATATAAATGCTACACGGTCAGCTGATGCGAGCTATGAGCGCCATTGCTCTGCCGAGCGCCTTTCACTTTATCCCCACTCCTCGGTCGGCTGTAATGCGACATGCGATAGATGGACAAAAAAAACGACTGTGCTTTAAACCACACGACTGAAGTGAAACTTCTTTAGCTCCATCTATATGTATGTACATATATATGTTTATAAATGTATGAAATATACATGTGTATACATTCGTCGATCGATCGACGGATCGATCCAGGACAGTTGCGCACCCGTCTGCGTACTCACTTGCTCGTGTGCTCATTTACTTGTAGTAGGCTCGATACACATGCACACACACACAGCCTACGGCATTTCGTTCCGTTCGCCTTGCCCGATCACACTTTTCGTAACGCTCTTGTCATGCATTCACCAGCTTACTCCGTGTGCGTAAAGAAACTTACTTCAAAAAATTCGAGGCTATTGAAAACAAGTTTCACTTTAAAAAGACAGAACACTATGATTATGACAATCTATGGTAGAAGTACTCAAGCATTTTACCGCATTTAACAAATGATTAGTTCCATGCCAAGTATAAGACTTAAAGAATAAAGGCCAATTCAGTGGTAAAAAATTATAGGTAAGAAAGAATTCTTATTCTTTCACTGGCAAGCTAGCTAAATTTAGCTGACACATCACACGTGGGTGTTCCGAGGAATCACAAGNGCCAAGTATAAGACTTAAAGAATAAAGGCCAATTCAGTGGTAAAAAATTATAGGTAAGAAAGAATAAGAACACTGGCAAGCTAGCTAAATTTAGCTGACACATCACACGTGGGTGTTCCGAGGAATCACAAAAAGCGACATATTTTTCTACCTTCAAAGCTTTTTAACACTGTGACTCTAACAAGCTACATTAACTCGAATAGGACAACCTTTTACTTCATTGCCTAACGCACGTAAATACATTTTACATTTCATCTGCTTAGCCTTTTTTCTAACTATATTGGGGTTGGCTTAAAGTCAAACCGGATCAGTATCAGATTTTCTGGCTTCTGACAATCGGTGACAGCAGGGACCAACGGGTTAACGTGCTTTCCAACTCATGGAGGAGTCTCAGTATGTTAAGATGGTCACCCATCCACAGACCGACGTCCCTAGCTTAGCTTAACCTTAAAGATCGATCCGTGAGGCTGTTATTATTTAGCCACGAGCTTCTCAAAAGTACATTTTACATTTTCCATTACGAAGATACGTAATAATTAATCAGGCCACCAGGTAACCTGTCAAAATGACTTTTTAACATCTCTAAAACAACGAGCAAAAATGCGAACAACTAAGTTTTTGTGTCCAAACAAAACACCTCGAATTTTAATGAAGGTGAGACGAGAGGACAATTAAAAGTTTTACATAATTTAGTTGTGTGTCTGAAGCGGGGGTCGGGGGGGAGGGCACCCGTGGCATCCAGCCCCCACATCTGAGCCTGACTTGATTATGAGATACGAATTTTTGAAAATTTAATTTGCCAAATTCTGTTGGAGTTTTGGCATGATCGCTTTGTGGTTTCTACTAATTATTTCGGGATTGTTGTTGCTGTATTTAGTTGAAACCTTCTGCTTTTCCCTTGTTTATAATTATGTAAGTCTTTGGGTTGCATTCTCACATTAACCCTTACTTAAACTGTCTATAAACTAGTGGTCTAAATTTATTATAAACTAGCGATACCGGCGAACTTCGTACCGCCTCAGAATACATTTTTGCTGTGTTTTGTTTTTTTTCATGTACCTATCAGAAATGGCGTTGCATTCGAAGTTTTTTTTCGTACATATTTTTGATGTCAAACCCGTACCCCCTTATGTTTTGTGTAGCCGCGGGTAAAACCGATTGTTGACGTGGCGACGCATGCCGTAGCGACGCGTCGCCATGCTACACGATGGTATATACATATATATTTATAGTCTATATGTATTTTTTTCAATATGACATATTTAGTTCCTGTCGTTATCTGTTCTTTTATGCATAGTTTTTTCTTTAATTTTTCAATGTTTTAAGTTATTCTGCTATTCGGGGCAAAGACAAATCCAAAAAACCAAAGATCTTCAAAATCGGTCCAGCCGTTCTAGAGTTATGAATGGTGTAACTAACCCGACTTTGTTTTATATATAAAGAAAATGCATAAGTGTGTTTGTTTATTGCGCTTTCACAAATTCACATCTAAATCATTTAACTAATTTTAATAAATGATGGTGCACATACATAGGTAGAGACGGTTATAGACAACTTTTGTGTTGTTGCGAAAATCTGTTTAAACGCGAGTCTATATATAAAACAACGTTCAATCAGGGATCTCACACGGTAACGGTAGGTTCTAAATCGACTTCCAAAAGGAGGAGATTATAAAATAGACTTTTTTTGTGTGTGTTCAGGGATATCTACGCCAATTTGTTACCAAATTCTAAAGGTTTGTTTGTATGAGTACGAGTACTTTGTCAAAAAAAATCCGATGCGCCTGTTACGCTCATGTGCCACCATTAGCCATAATATTTCGCGTCATGATTTGTTGATTTTGGTTCACACAAAGTTTACGAAGAGCGTGTTTTTGTTGTTCAAAATCATGTGGGTGGCAGGTGACACGTAGTTAGTACATTGCGTACCGTGTACCCAAAACAAGCAATATCCTTTCGCACTACAAATTGCCATAGGTATTGAGGATTGGAAGAATATTTGGCTTAAATGTTTTCTGTATTTCCATTATAAGAACGACATATTATTTGCAAAAAAAAAGCATTTATACTTCTACAATTCCAAATTCTATCTAAGCAAAGGAGGTGAACCCTTCCACGAAGTTAATAGTGATTTTACCCATACTTAAAAAATATATGATTTATGCTTGGTACTTTGTCGGTCGTTTATCTGTCCGTTGACCACGAACCAACAAATGGTGTTATGACAAATAGCGTTAACGGACAGATAAACTTTCGATAAAGTACTTTACAAACCGGGCATTAATACTTTCAGTTATTTTGTCTCTTCATAAAAGCCAATGCTTCATAAAAATGTTCTGAATAAAAATCCCGAAATAATATTTTCTGTTCGAATTATATTATATCTTTACGTGGACCAACGTTATAGTGATTATTTGAAAAAACAACTAACACGTTTGAGAACCTACTTCATAAAGTCAAAGTACCCGTCAGTTTTCTAGTTAAAACTTAATAACTTTTAAACAGTAATGAAAGTAATTACAGGTATATCGATCCCCGTCGTTAAGTAAAGGGTGTTAATAGTATTTTTACTACTTTCAAGCCCCCAATAATGTTTTCCTTTGGACCCAGTGAAGCCTTATTAAATCTAAATCACTGCCGTGTTTGTCACGCGATTATGGCGTGTGTAAATATTACGCAGCTTTACGTTATAATTGACAATTATGTGGGGAGGGAAAAGTACCAGTTATATTGGTCTTTTTTTGAAGAGAGAGAGGAAATTGTTTTTTGAAGTGTGCATTTTGACCGTTTGGCAAAAGTCTCCACGCACTGAGTGGCTCAGAAAGCATGGCATAGCGCCACCAAGGCCGGACTTTAAATCGGTGGCGAGATGTTCTGGACGCGCATCAAGGAAGGCGAGGCAGTATCGACGTGGTTAAAAAAAAAAAACAACGGTTTGCACTCCGGCAGTGCCGGCAGAAATGAAAACTTGAACATTAACATTGAGCATTTTTGATATTTTGGAATGGTTGGGGAATAATTTCGCACGAATTGCTTTAATTATCAGTATAAAAGTACTATCATTTATGTGGTAAAATAGAATATTCATTTATTGCGCTATCGTACAAAAATATGACAATTTATATTACATAAAAAATTCAACACTTCAGAACTATTACAATTATTTTACATTAAAAAGTTTATCTTAACGAAACAGCAGGAGCAGGCATACATTTTCACCGCGTGGTAGAAAGAGAGGGGGACATTACTTCCTCTCCTACGCCGCTCCGGCGGTCTACTCTCCCTCCGTCTTACGATTTTTCGATCAGGTCACTTGTCCTGCCGCGAGTTTAACATTTTTACCCATCCCAAAAAGTGCACAACGTGGCTAAAGAAGTTTTCTCTTCAAAAACTGTGCCCTTTATGGAGTCCCTTAGAAGTGGGATTTTCCAGGCCATAAAATAACAAGAAAACAATTATTCGGTGTTTGACAATGTTTACTTGGTGACATGGTGCTATATTTTACTATTCTTTTCCATGTCAAAGCAATTAAAGTCTTGATTACATTGGCCAAATTAAGTGTCGTCTAACTTTTCTATGCCAATATTTTTATGAGTACAATGACCCTTTTTAAAGTATTTTTTTAAGGATGGGAAATCATAAAATGACTTCTTCAGCTCTGGGCGGAGCAGAAAGGCGTGTCAGACTTTTACTGACTAAAACCCATCCGTGTTCCTTCTGAAGCCCTTTGCGTTTCAGGGCCACGGTGACTCTTTCGAATAAATTTCGCAACCCCTTTTAAAGTATTGCGTTTATTCTGTTACACGTTGTATTTTTAGGGAATACATTTACAAAAATGAGGTACTCATTCCACTGCCACAGTTTCAACACGATCTTTAATTTCATTAGTTAATTAATTAATAGATTCCATTGACCATTGTCTTCATTCTTAAAAGCACAGTTAACAAACCACCTGAGTGCTTTAGAAATTAACTTTAAGGAAGCCATGAGGGGTCTCTAACGATTGAAGGAACACTTAGCTATCGTTTGATGTGACCTTTCTTCCTGAATCTTTGTGAATTGAACTTCCCTTTTTTAGGGTTCCGTGCCTCAGTCGGCAAAAACGGAACCCTTATAGAGTCACTTTGTTGTCTATCTATCTGTATATCAGTCTGTCCATCTGTCAATACCCTTTTTCTTAAGAACGCGTAAAGGAATCAAGTTGAAATTTATATCAAATACTCAAGCCTGCTTCCCCTTAGAGCAGTGAAAAATCAAACTTCTAAGTCAACGCAATCTAAAGATAAGGCCGTTTATGCTTCGTTTATGACGCATGTTTTGACGCTCGCAAGGTAGGTAATCAAAATCTGTAGGGTTGATCCCCGTTGACCTAGAATGATGAAATTTGGCAAGAAGATAGATATTGCAGTACAAGTACAGGTAAAAGTCTGAAAGTTGGGAATTTTTAATTTTTTCTTATAAAAATATTTTTGCGATCTTACAAACTTATATTTTCGGTTAAAATTGACCGTGACGTACATTAATGTATGTGAGTTGTTTTTTCAACAACAAAGTTAAGTTTGCCCTTCAATCTTACCTGCTATATTTGTGTCAGAGTTATGTGAGTGCTTTCATAGTTTATAAACTTCCGTATGACAACTAGAGTCACTTATATTTTAATTTTAAACTGTAAATTTGACGTTCAAAAGTGCCTTTTAATGGTCTATTTGAAATAAATGAATTGACTTTGACTTTGACTATGTAATATATAGGTACTCGGAAAAAATCAAGGCTCGATAAGAACCATCGGTGCGCGAGTCTGACTCGCACTTGCCCGGTTTTTTTCTTTATTTGTAGCTAATATTAAACACTTGGTAATATTTTGTCTATGATCTGTTAGGGTATACATATAACATAATTATGCTTCTTCTCTCTGCGATTATGGAATTAATAAGTCCTGGTTTCTCCACGATATTTTTCTTCTGTGATTTTAAAGATAACCTCAGAAATAAAGGACGTATTATTCATGAAAAAGTAACAATGAATTTGAATCAACGACCTCGATGATGATTGTGTTGAGTGATATGAAAGAAAAGGGAGTTAGTGATAGCGTGACTGCTGACAGGACTGAATGGAAGATAAATTAGGAAAGCGTTCGGTGACGATGACGCGAGTTCCATGATTTTAGTTCACTCACAAAGTATATACACAGTGTACATATAGCTCATGGAAAGCGTTTGGTGACGATGAAGCGAGTTCCATGATTTTTGTTCACCAAAAAAGTGCACAACACGCCTAAAAAAGTTTTCACCTAAAAAAAAAACGTGTTGCACCGACCCCAAGTTACATGGGATAAGGGCAGGAAGATGATGACGATGATGATGACCTTGATGATGAAAAGCGAGGCTTTAACCCTACCACGAAATTACGTTTACAGCGACAGCAATAATACATTCTGTATTCTAATAACGGGA
>NDFZ01000599.1:0-11347 GCA_002192655.3 Mamestra configurata | reverse complement strand
TTTCTAACAATTCCTTCTAATATTTCTCTCGAAACGAAACTCCATGAATTATAATAATGCAAATACAAACATACCTACAAACACACAACACATAGCAGTAACATTAACTAACCAGTAGTACTAAGGCCAGAAGGGGACCACAAACGCAAGGCTGACGGCTGCCATCACGGACTAACACCTCCAATTGCAGTCATTAGGCTTAGCGACGCAAACACTAACAGATATCCGGTGGCACGTAATCAAATGGGGCTCAGGACATAGTATAAACAGAGTGTCTCAAATGGCAGGTAATACAGGCAGACTTGTAGCCAAAGGTAGGAAGAAAGATGGCGGATCCATGGACCTTGGTGATGTTCATTTGGTAATTAGTGCTTGAGCTCCTTGAGTGTCTCTTGTACATCGAGATCAGGGTCTGAATAGTATAGGAGATAGTAATATTGCTGTATCGGATGTATATCCTTTTATAGTATAATCGTATTATAGTATATAGGATGTAAATCGTATTATCTTTATCGTATTAATCCTACTATAGTATGTTTTGAGAAATGTTAGCGACGCAAAAACTAACAGATATCCGGTGACCTGTAATGAAATGGGGCACAAGACCTGGTTTAAACAGAGTGTCTCAAATGATACAAGTAGCCTTGGAGCAAAGGGAGGAAGAAAGATGGTGTATCTTGGTGATGTTCATTTGGTAATTAATGCTTGAGCTCCTTGAATGTCTCNCAAATGATACAAGTAGCCTTGGAGCAAAGGGAGGAAGAAAGATGGTGTATCTTGGTGATGTTCATGTGGTAATTAATGCTTGAGCTCCTTGAATGTCTCTTGTTTATCGGGATCAGGGTCTGAATAGTATAGGAGAGGGTAATGCTGCTATATCGAAAGATCTGTCTGAGGATCTATAAGTCGAGAGTGAATAGGTAACTTCTAGGAAAGCGTGCTCCATCGTCGACCACATCATTGCTTTCCATTAAATCCGATTATGGTGAATCGCTAGCCTATCAATAATATAAAAGGTCATACTAAAATAATCCTAGTTTGTTATGAGAAATGGGTAGGCAAGAATTTTTAGCGCCAAAGCCAGTATATAAATGCATAGTATGTTCTTAAAGAAAGTTCGTAATATTGTAGCAAGATGCCAAAAAGTTGGTCCTGTGAGCCGACAGAAAAGTCCAAGGATACTCTTTTCAGGGTAAATAAAAGGAAGTAATGCAAAAGTTGTACGAAAAGATGAAGAAAGTTGATGTACCTTAGGCTTTACTAGAAGGTATGGGGAAGGTATGGGTAACGAAACAGTTGCATGTGTAGAGACCTAGATTGATCGTAATTTAAAAGAGTGCTAATATTAACGAATGATTACTTAAATTGGTAATGATAAAGTAGATAACTAACTGGTAGAGAATGCCTTGATGCATTAAGTCTGCCCATGTATTGTACATTAAGATAAAATAAATAAATAAAGTTTGAAACTACTTTGTATAAATACAGACTGTATACATAATGGTAATGCTGATTCACATGAAGGGTTGGCTAATTGCTTGCTTGCCCTAATGTTTCAACCCCAAACGGCTCATTCCCAATGAGGTTATTTTATATTTTAGATAACCTCTGTGTCATAACCAGCCCCGCAATTCAAAGGATGATGCTGTTAGTTGGTGTTCCTGTAGCAAGCTGGGTGCATTTGCTAATGAGCGCCTAAGCTCCTTGAAGGCAAATCCTGACAGGGTTCGGGATGTTCCAAGAAGCGTGTAGTGGTATGATGTTACAAAGACAGCTCATTGCTTGTATTCAAGTATCTATTTGGTTTAATAAGTAGTGTTTAGCTAAAAAGCTAACACTTGTTTATTAAGAAAGACAGGATATAAAGTGTTCATGTCTATTCTATGACTATGCTAGCTTTTTCCAGCACCTTAAAATATTTTTCCAAATCAGACAGGTAGTTCCAGGAGATTAGCGCGTTCAAACAAACAAAGAAGCTCTTCAGCTTTATTATATTAGAATAGATGTGTGTTTGAAAACGTGTAAATAATATCGACGTTTTCAAACTGAAATCCAGAAAGTTCACCTCAAAAATATATTTGCGTTTAGAAGACACGATTGCCAAAATTGTTAGTGCTCAATCTTTGGATACAGCTATCCGTATCAGTCCGAAATGTCCACTTCTAAAATGTCCAGATGTAATTAAATATTTGGCAGTAACACGGTTAGTCTTTATTTAATCTGTCTAGAGATCCGTGCCAAATTATGACAAGGAATACAAAAAAAAAATGATGACTCNCGTGTAAATAATATCGACGTTTTCAAACTGAAATCCAGAAAGTTCACCTCAAAAATATATTTGCGGTTAGAAGACACGATTGCCAAAATTGTTAGTGCTCAATCTTTGAATACAGCTATCCGAATCAGTCCGAAATGTCCACTTCTAAAATGTCCAGATGTAATTAAATATTTAGCAGTAACACGGTTAGTCTTTATTTAATCTGTCTAGAGATCCGTGCCAAATTATGACAAGGAATACAAAAAAAAAATGATGACTCAAAAGTCAGACCTCCGATTTCTACCTGACGTGACGACCAATAAAAACTACAAGATTTTACCAAAGACTCGTAAAAACAGATATTTCTTTCGATTCTCAGAAAATCCAATACCAGCACATAACACGAACCTTTATTAGATATACTCGTCTATAGCTAAACGATATATTGGTAGCAAGCCCCAATGGACAAACAGACAGAGTAAACTTTCAACACCAATCGTTTGATAGAAATCCGGAATCAAACGGCAGCTAGACAATCGAGATCCTCAATCAAACGGCTCGAGGGAGACGGCACAGCTAATTCTGTAGGTGTGAGAGAGACAGGTGGCGTTTGCTCAGCTCGGCCTCGTTCGCCGTGCTAATGATACGGGAGGGGTTCTAATTGCGTGTGAACAAACAAACGATGTGATAATACCTACTTTGTACTACGTTTTAAAGCTGCTCAAAACTCTTTAGTGAGTTTGTGACACTCTTTCCATAATGCTCATCACTATTCCAATAGTGACGGGATGATTAACTACTACTTAAAATCTGGTATCGATCTAAAAATATTTGACCAGTGACGTCATCACAAACGCTACTCTATTTATCTTTCGAACAGAATATTCGTGACCGAAAACGGAGGATGCGAAGAAAAAAAATAAAAAGGCAAAGCCCCTTCGTTCTGAGAAGTGGACTTGTTAGTATCACCATTTATTACGCCACGGGTACCAATGCAACGATATTAAATGGTACGAAATTGAAAAGTCAATTATTTGGTTTTCATTATAAAAGGTATCTGAATTTGTAATAAGAATATTAATTATTATACGGCCATAAAACAACCGTTGTTCAGAATTGGATGTCCGTTCAGATGATGTAAAAAATGTCCTTCTGGTGTCGCCAATTTATATTTATCATCAATAAAATATTATTGTTATGGCGTAACAGTCTAATATGGTTAAAATTTAGTGGTCTTGTCAATGGAATCGTCGCATCCGGTATCGGAGATACTAAAAATATTGATTATCCAAAAAGGAAATAAAAAATTAGTCCGATCGGTTAACGTCTTTGGTCAATGAATCAGCTTGTGTTTCAGTGAGTGGGGCACGTTATTGTGACAAGTTTTTAAATAATTACTAATTACACAGTACAGCTCAGTGATAACAGGTTGACAGGTGGTTCTCTGTCTCAGCTGAGAATCGCACGTATTTTTGGTATCGGATCATTGACGGTGATTACTGCTGTCTTCATTCGTACATATAATTTGGTACTGAGAATTTACCGATACCACATTTCGGTGCCCTATTAACATAAGAGATAAACACCACTTGTTCGAAGCATTTTAATTTCATAACGAGAAATAGCTCGTGTTATTTACGTATCGTTTTATTTTTAAATACTTGTTACACGATTTGATATAAAATCGATTTCGTGATGAGATAAATTTGAATTGGAATCATATTCATTTTTATGAGACTTCTCTTATGGACTATCTTTTTATCTTTCATTTGAATTACGTCTAATATTTTAGAAGTAATAGGCATTGATGATAAGCATTAATGTTTCATTTTAATTTAGCGTAACTGTATTATTTATGGCTTTTATAGTGTCAGGGTCTGGTTTCCGAATAAAAGCAAAAATTTTCGACGAATATGGCATAAATAAACTTACGTAACCTGTATTGACTTTCCACGATGCACTAGATTATGACGCCTACATGTTGTGATAAGCAAAGTTATCAGTGTCAATGGATTTGTGTTGAGGCATAAAACTAGATAACTCTCTATTTGTTATAGCATCGATCACTGCCGTCCAGGGATTAAGATATAGAAGATTTAAAGATTAGTCCAACAATATAACTCAAGAAAATATTAATAAAAATCCACCTTGCACCAGGTAGCGAGTATTACCGATTTCGCTCGAAGATTAAAAATGAATTACAAGCAAATGATTTTATTTTCAATCTGATATCCATATGACATGTTAGATTAAGATCGAACGATCTTAATCATATTGAAATTCATGTGAAAATCGATATTCTGGAACCTGGTATCGGTATCTGGTATCAATTTTATCGTCTTTGCCCTTCACTAACGGTAGCAAAGTTAAATATTTTGTGATTCACTAATGACAAAAACTTGTCGATGATGGAGATTTGAATAATATTTGTAGCTGACAAAATGTTGATGATTTATTATGTTTATGATTGATAGTTTTTGTTTGACTTCTTGGCTTTTGTTTCTGACTTAACTATTAAATAAATGCCAAATTCCTTCTCATGGTCTATTTTGTTTTCTGATTGTTTCTTAATCTATGCTACATCGTTTTCCAGTTCAGTCCTATCCTATCCAGGTCAGATGTCTCAAAGGTCCTGAGATCCTGATGTTAGTACCAGATCTGCTGTCCAATTAATTGGGTGCCTAACGAGTTAGATCCCGTCTCTTGATATGGCAGGTCGACAACCTGATTTACTCCTGATCCTGGTCCTTTATACGGGTTCAAATCAGACTCAGGACATCAGAGAGCCAATTCTACTAATTTGTAAGCAACGTTCCCATTCGAATCTTTGTCGCTATCTGTCAAAAAGCCTCAATTTCCATACATTTTTACTTTGAGATTTCTTTGGCTTGCAATCAACCCATTAACTTGGTCTCTAGCTAAAGAGACTAATTTGACATCTCAAGTGATTGTTGTTTGTTGTTTCAATTTGGATTTGTCCGTATCCATTTGCAACTGTCAAATGGATACGGACTGCTCAAGACCGGGATGGTTGGCGCTCTTTGGGGAGGCACGTTAGGAATGTAAGTTCAGCAGTGGACCTGTCAAATTAGTCTCTGGGATTAAAAAACGTGCTTTAGACTAAGTATTCCATCAGCGATAACTATTTTCTAAGTTCAAAATGTATGGTCATGTGCTCAAACACATGTATACGTTTTGACTTTTCAATTTCTTTATCCAGTTACAATGTCACTTTGTCTTGACTTCATTTTCGACATTTCCGAAAGACATTTTGTCATTAGAATACACCTTACGTAAGGCCGTGTTTCCATCTGCAATCAGCTTGCATGCAAGTTGCATTACATTGCGGACTGCAGAGGTATAATGTAATCAATCGCTCGATCGTGCCCCACTCTGTAATAAAACTTGCATGCGAGTTACTTGCAGGTTGACACGCGGCCTTATAGCGATAGNTCGTGCCCCACTCTGTAATAAAACTTGCATGCGAGTTACTTGCAGGTTGACACGCGGCCTTATAGTGACACTTNTAAAACTTGCATGCGAGTTACTTGCAGGTTGACACGCGGCCTTATAGCGATAGCGTGACACTTTTAATGACGAGTTTAGAAGGAGTAACTTACGAGAGTTCGGCCTAAAGACAATAGTATTATAAACAGGTACCTTGCAGTGTTACAAGTAGCCTTACATTTCTATTATAACCCTTTACGGTCATACTAACTGACCATAAAGGTTGCCCATAAAACATACACACACACCCCATAGAATATTAAATACCTTGAATAAATTCCCTTTATTAATTGACGACAAAATCGAAACTCCGACCTTATTCAATGTTGAAGTACCTTCGCCCTACATGTGTAGCAAAGGTGCTTATTTTTTTGCTATTTACACAAATGTCATTTGATAGTTGTAATTAAAAGTGACTCTTTAAAGTCCTTAATTGCATATTATCTAACTTACAGACACGACATATGTCTGGAAAGGTTTAAAAAAGGAAACACGTTGACAGTTAAGGTGCCGTCGCATGTTCATGTTACAAACTTTTTCTTTAAACATTTTTTTTCTATATCGGATAGTTTCATTAGCATTATAAAACTCATTACAATTTTGACCGATGTAGCGACATGTTTTTTCAAAAAACGAACACCGAAAATGATGTTTACAAGGTACAAATGAGCTTACACTTTTTTTGCGCCCCATCTATCGGCAAAAGCGAGTACAACATACCAAAAACCGATTTGACGTTGACATATTTGTGAAAATTATTCTGTTATACCAAAATGGGACTTCTCCTTATTAATTAATCAACAGGGTACTTATAGATGAATGTTACATATATCAGTTGTATGTCAAACGTAATTAATAAAAGGGTAGTATGTATTGAAGTGTTTTTTTCTCGAGTCATCGAACTACCCTTTACGGGCTGTACGTATAATACGTTGACCATCAATTACCTTCCTTTAAAGGGCCTTAATTGCTTTTATCATTGGATCTAGATGTCGCTCGCGAGACGAATGTCAAACGAACCTGAATCGTCCCCTTTTTTTTTTCCTTCTTTTACAAAGTAATGCAAGCAATATTTATTGATATTGTAAAATAGTTTCAATGGGGCTGAATTATTCTTTTGTTTTTCGCTGGAAATGGCAATGGTTCTAACGAAGTTGGTGTTGTCTTTAATGGCGGGATTAAGTGTCGTAAAATATAGTGTATAACGTCCGTGGTGATGGGTTTTCTCGGTGCGTGTGCGCATCTAAACGGGTTTTATATGGAAGTTCTATTGGAAACAAGTTTAATATTCTATTACAATTTTATTTAATAACGCCAATTGTTTTTTGTTACAAGGTTTTATCTGTCTCTGATTATCGAGGATTGACTCTGGCATGTTGAAGTTTCAATGAGGCCTTCCAAATAGTCTAAAGTTTATTTTATAATTACTACAAGGTAATCAAAAAATGTACACTAAGGATGGACATTATAAACTAATCACTAAATACAAGCAAACGTGTCTAAACAAACCACACATTAACAATTCCATATCAATATAATTAAACTTGTTTTGACACATATTTGACATGTCCCAAAAGCAGGTTTGTAACAAGAATTTAATCAACACTTTGGGTCTTATAAAAAGTTCGGGCGTCCAGTGTCTGACGTTCGAAAAGTCAGGGTTGGCACGCTTAAGTAATTGATATGTTACTGTCAAAACTGTTAGTCGGGCAAAATAGCATTTGACTACAAATATTTGTCAAAAATATTTTGACGAGTCAATAAAATAAAACACTAATTATATTATAATAATATTGCCTTCAAAAAATGCGTCAACACTAATTTGACGAGTTAAAACTACAATGCACTGACTACGACTAATGACTTTTGTTATCTTTTATTATTTTGCTGATATTCTATTTTTAAATCTGATCTTCAAAATAATTTAATGAATAAGCATTAGTAATTTCGGTCGTTCGATTTTTAATTTAGTTGAATTTAAAGTACTTACTTTAAATGAATGAACTTTAGTTTTATGTGCCGGTCATTTTTAATTTGTGGCATTCGCGATTATTCTCCCGCCATGAAATGCTTAACATAATTTCGTTAATATTGGATTGACTATTATTAAAAAATATAACGAAGCATTGGAATGTATGCTGCAATTTATTTCACCTCCCATCTTCTGATTTTTCAGTATGTTATGGTGTTCAATAAAGAGTATTTCTATTCTATTCCAACATTTATTAGAATCTAATTAGGTTGGTCGTAGTTTAATACTTACTTACACAACTATGCTGACATCTAGTTATAACTGATGATATACTGAATTCACAGTTTTGACAAAAACTAGTCAAAACGGTTTTTTTCCGAGCAACAATTTTGACCGTAACAGCTATAAGGGAAATTCTTTGTAGGGTCAGTCGTAATTGGTCGCCTCGGGGAAGACAGCCCATCGGACGTTTAAAGTGTAAGGTTGTCAAACATGCGTTAAACTTAACTTGTTTATTTATACAACAAGATGTAATTGAAGTTTGTATTAGTATTTTAAAATAATGAGGTGATAATTTTTTTGCTGTATTTTTTTTGAAGGCAAGTTAATATTTAAGGCTTAATTGCAACCTTATTAGTTGCAGTACGTAATGAAGCGCTGATATTATTAATTAAAACACTCTCATTGCATTAATTAGGGAGTATAATTAATTATTAATATCAATTATAATTTTAATAAACAGGACTAAACCCTTCAACTTAAATACCAATACAGGTTAAATTAAAAGCGTTCAGCCCTACAAATAAGTTCTCTTTACAATTACCCAATAATTCTTTCACCATCAATTATTTTATTCTCTCTGTTGCCTTGACAACCATAACTATCTGGCCAAGCGTCCGGTGGCAGTAAGTACAGTCGAAAAAATCCGTTGACCACTTTGACATTTATGTTCTTAGTCTTAAGGTTGAAATTACTTCGTTTTCATTGTTGTAAAGTGTACTTAACAGCAATCGTAAGATTCATCGGTTGTCTGAGTTATCTTCACACTTACTGACCTCCATTTCTTTAGCACCGTTTACAATAATTTTCGTCACTTATTAATTTTGTTTAGTGGGTCAACTGAGGTTTATAATGTGTGCTTTTAATTGATTAAACTGCTGTTTTCATTGCTCCAATATGGCTACTGTAGCTGAGACTTCTACCCAAACAAAGGACGACTAACGCATGTTGTTTCGGGCATACAATCGTTTCTGATTCTGAGAAGGGTATTAGAGGAGCTTTTGGCTAAATAAAAACAGTCGCACGGATCGATCTTCAAGGTTAAGCAACAATTTCCGAGGTTGGTCTGTGGATGGGTGACCATCTTAACATACCGAGACTCCTCCATGCCTCGGAAAACACGGTAAGCAGTTGGTCCCGGCTTGTTGTCATTTCTAGATCTTTGGCAGTCGTTACGGATAGTCANAGGTTGGTCTGTGGATGGGTGACCATCTTAACATACCGAGACTCCTCCGTGCCTCGGAAAACACGGTAAGCAGTTGGTCCCGGCTTGTTGTCATTTCTAGATCTTTGGCAGTCGTTACGGATAGTCGGAAGCCAGAGAATCTGACACCAGTCTTGCCAAGGGGTATCGTGTTACCCAGTTAATGGGTTGTGAAGGTCTGGTAGGAAGTCGCTCCACGTAAAATACTGGTATTTAGCTGAATCTGGTTTGACTGGAAGCCGACCCCAATAAAGTTGGGTTGGGTTTGGGTTGGGAAATTGGCAAGGCTAGGGAGATGATGACTGAGAAGGGTGTTGAACTGTTGAAGATATATCCTAGTTCCTCTCAAAGACTGATCACCTTTTCCTGTGTCATTAAGATGACTAGAGATTAGTAGAGAATAAAGGGATAAGGGAACTATAGCAAGATGATATACGGTAACATTACGTATCTTTCTCTGTTAACAAACCTTTTGTCAAGATAATAAGGCTAAACCTCGATTTCCAAATTAGAAAAATAAAGTAATGTATTGATCAAAATCTATTGTAACCTGAAAACTTGTCAAAGATTGACATAAGGGTGCGTCTACATCAGAGATGTGCGACGATGCGTAGCGAGGGATGTGTAACCAATACAATCACTTTACCCAGACTAGCTTCGCAGTTCCGGTGGAATCGGCTTAGCGGCGCGAGATTTTTGTGGATGTGTGCGAGGGACAGACACGAGCTAGAAACTGAAAAGAGTCCAGTACACATCCTCGCATCGGTCATCTGCGCATCGTTGCACAGCGTCACTACGCATCCTCGCGCGACTCAGCTACCTCGCACATCTCTGGTGGAAACGCACCCTTAAAGTAGGGTTTTTTACGTATAGGTACTTTCAACTCAAAATACTCCATTCAGAAATCGGCCTAAGAAACCACTCGATTCCATTCTGTTTTGTACACAGCCTTAGCTACTAACTACTATTTACGCATTTTACGTATTTTCTACCACAAACATAATATGACATAAAAACATCAAAATAGTTTTATTAAAACGCTGGAACAGAAGCTATGCTCAAAATATTCGACAAATATTTTAACCGAGGCATTCCTGGTTAATTCCAATAATGGCGGACAAAGAGGGCCATTTATTGCCTAAATATTAGTAGTTACCGTGAATATTGTAGATAAACAATTTATTTTGCGTCTGTATTTGTTTTTAATTTTTGATTTGGAGGAGTGACACTGTTAGATCGTATTTTTTTTTGTTACTGATAGGTTAACGTTTGACCACCTAACTTGTGTCACCTGATGGTAAGTGATGATGGGGTCGATGATGGAAAACGTTTGCCTTTATTCACGCTAGACTTAGAAGTATTCCAGGACAGGAGAGGTGTTTTCAAAGGTTATTAAACGCAGAAAGATAACACAGAATACTGTGTCGTTACTGTATTTTTCTAAGACAAACTTATATTGCCCAAAGTACCACAGACAAATCTGTTGATAAAAGATAATACAATTGATCGGCTAAGGTTTTCTAAGAGTAGTAAAAGTGAGCATAGCTATTATAATGAATCATCCCTCTATCAATAAGTATCATTGCATTGACACACCCCCATTGACCGAGAACGAATGAAACCGATACCTTCACCCCAAAGCCCTTCAACATTAAGCAATCATTCTCTTACGTCAAACAGACAGATAGTTCAACACAAACATGTGTAATCTCACGAAAAATTACCGGAGAATTGGGGAAATCTATTACCCTTGATTCGGGGTAAACACGTACGAGTGGGGTAAACTGATTCCGACTTATCCAATTACGACCCTCCGTTAACAGACGAACTTATTGGATGGTCGCTATTCTGGTGATCGAGCGATAATTTGGGAGAGTGATCGTTTTGAATGCATTGAAAAGATGGGAGTGATGATTTTAGTATTCTGAATGGGGATTATCGGCTGAGCCCTTCTTCTTTTCAAGTTGAGGACCACTGGAACTATACATAGAATGCCAAAATAATCTTTCTTACACGAGTGACTGCTATGACTTCGTCAACTTCCACAAACCCAAACATCTGGTTTTACACGTGCACTGTTTGTAGTTTGTACGCTACACCCTAACGTACAATTTGTTTTATCAGAAAG
>NDFZ01000598.1:691-11345 GCA_002192655.3 Mamestra configurata | reverse complement strand
CGGTAACACACGGTCGACGGTAACACACGGTCGACGGTAACACACGGTCGACGGTAACACACGACCGACGGTAACAAGTTACCGAATTTTAATTCTCAATCCACATTATACCGATACCCAATTTACTATAAAACATATTTTTCTTGAAATCACCCCATAAACCGTCAATGAACCCACGCGGTCACGTTGGTCAAGTAAGGCGGCGCACGCGCACGCTTGCTACGCATCCCTCGTAAAAACATCGCCCAAAGGGAATTGTGGATCGAGCAATATTTTCATGATACCCTGAAGGCCCTGAAGGTCGCGGCTTGATTTTCACTCTCGGAGTACCTACTCTTGACGGAGGGTCATCGTTCGACCGCCAACCCAATATCTGCGAGGTCACTCAGTTTTTTCTTATAATTATGTATTTTTGCCGCCAATGACGTATTTAATTCTTACTATCCGATCCAAACGTTACAGCGCTATATTGCAGCCTGATTGTAGTGTAATGCGGATTTGTGATTGATTCCGTTCTAACCCGCATACTCGCATGCAATCCACGTTTTTAACTGACATCAAAAAACGTGGTTAATAATTCTGCCACTGCGAGTATGTTTATTAATGTAATGTTCTTGTTGGAATTGTGCAATATTCGAAAATGTTAGTCTAATAACCGACCCGAGGGTTCCGAACGAGTCTTAATGTTTCCGAGTACCTTCACATTACAGTTTTGGAAGTGTATAAACTATGAAAGCAAAATATAGCAGGTAAGATTGAAGGACGAACTTAATCTTGTTGTTGAAAAAGTGCTCTCCCATACATCAATGGACGGCACGGTCAATTCTGCAACAGAAAATATAAGTTTGAAATCGCTAAAAATCCCAATTTCAAACTTACAAACTTACTTTTTCGTATGAAGAACTGACCGTGACGTACATTGATGGATGGGAGAACATTTTTTCAACAACAAAGTTAAGTTTGTCCTTCAATCTTACCTGCTATATTTTTGTCAGAGTAGAGATAGTGCTTTCATAGTTCATAAATTTCCGTAGATCATGTATAGGTACTCGAAAAAAATTAAAAGGCAATCGGAACTCTCGGTGCGCGAGTTTGACTCGCACTTGTCCGGTTTTTTTTCTATTTAGAGTTATGAACCTCTGTATAGAAACACGGAACCCTTATAAGATCAGTCGATTGTCTGTCTGTCCGTCTGTCCCAGCCGATTTTCTCCGAATCTACTGGGACCGATTCAGTTGAAATTTGGTACACATTATAATTTTCTGTAAACCAATACGGACGCGTAACGAAAATAAATAAATTTTGAAAATGAGGTCATTTTCAAAATTTATTTTGAAAACATTATATATCTTATAGATCTAAACCTACACCTATATATATCACCGGAAAATGCAATCGCCGTCAGATTGTAAAATATCGCGTGAAATTGTAAACAATTTTTTTCTTAATAAGACACGGATAAATTCGAAACTATTGAATTTGGATTGTATTTATTGAATACAAAACGATTTTTTCATAATATACGTGAGGCATTCTGAAAGTTTTTGGATCTGGCCACTTTCAATAAAATAATCATTTGTTTTTTTTTTTATGGATGGGAAATCATCAAATGACTTCTTCCGCTCTGGGTGGAGCGGAAGGGCGTGTCAGACTCTTACTGACTAAAACCCATCCGTGTTCCTTCTAAAGCCCCTTGCGTTCCAGGGCCGCGCGGTGACTCTTTCGAACGAATTCCGCAACCCTGGCAGGCTCTGGACCTAGCGGGCCCCGTCTTCTATGCTGACATCTCTTTGAGGTGCGCGTGAAAAACAGCGCGCCATCGACCCGGGCCTGGTTGTGACCGGACAACGAGCCACCCACCGCTCGCCATCCCGCAGGCCCGCGCCTACGGTGGCCGGGGATCGCCCTGCGACTCCCGACGCCCGGGGCGTCTTCTTCTGTAGCGGCGGTTGGGACGAAGGCCTTGTCTTTCCCTCGCGCGGCCCGCCTCCTCCTTCGCTAGCACTATTGCTTCGCAGAAGGAGGTGACCGCTTTCCAAGCCTCCTCGCTCTGAACCATGGATTAGGTAGGCAACTGTTCGATTGTTGATATTCGGACTGTTGTATGAGTATATGTTCAAATCGCACGGAGAACTTTGCTTGCGCGATACAGGATTACCTACATTGGTAGTTCGTCGCAGACAGGATAGATGACGTTGCTGTTATGTTTGTTACCGTAAAAATTTCGCTTCGTTGTTTTTCATGTGGCGGCATTGATGCCGCTACACGGTTACAGAATCTAATATTGATACCGTACCTACAACAACTTATTGATAGTGACAAAAAAATAACGTGTCAGCAAAGTCGTACTTTGTTAGGCATTGGAATGAGCCAAGTGCAAAACATTTATGTATCTATACTTATGGATCTTAAGGTTCGGAAGTTTTGCACTCGATGGATACCGCTTGACTTAAGACTTAACGGAGGACCAGAAACGACTGCGTGTCTGGTGGTGCCGTTAAATGATAAAAAAGTTTAACGGAGGACAGTCATTGTCTGTCTGTGGTGACAAAACCTGGGTGTACTGCTTTGAACCCAAAAGAAAAACCAGTCGGCAGAGTGGGTCTTTCCTTTTGAAGATTTGCCAACGAAAGTTGAGAAAAGTTGAAGTATTGGTAGAAAAATGGTTGCTTATTCTTTCGGCACATCAGGTCATAATATCGCTTGAAGATGAAAGGACAGTGGCTGCAAATTTGTACGTCAACACTTGCTTGCCCCGCTCGAAGCAATGTCCTCTTTCACCTCGATAACGCATCCTCACATTCCGCTGCGGTAACGGAAGCGTATTTGAAGGCTTAAAATGTTGAACTGATGACGCATCCGCACCCTGCGACTTCTTTTTGTTTCCAAAAATTAAAGACAAACTTAGAGGCACACGTTTTACGAGCCCTGACGTGAAGCCATTGAAGACGTCCCTGAGGAAGACTGCTCCAGCTGCTGTACAGGCAATGTTGTCAGCGAATAACAAATGTATCGCAAACAATCAATGTGTCGGAAGTCTTTTAACTAGTCTTATTATCTTTTTCAGATTTTTAATATTCTTTTACTAGTCTTATTTATCAGAATCCAGAAAATTTCAGTATAACCTAAGTATCGAGAAATTATAATCTATTAAAGATTTATTAAAATCATATGGAGTCTGCAATTTTCCGGTTACATAATTATTCCTATATTATATACAGGGTGAATTTTTAAAGTGTGCGTTGATAGCCAAATGCAAAACTATGAGGATTAGCGAAAAACACTGAAAGGAGCGTCCTGTCCAGCCCGATGTTGATGAAAAGTAAACAAAGACTAATGAGGGGCCAAGTTTCCAATTTAACTATCACACCAAAACAGATAAATTGTAGACCAGAAAGCTGATTGGTCGGCAGTTTATGCCAGTCTACAATTTCTCCGAACGCACGGAGATATTATAGATTAGAAGATTTTGATTCAGAACAAATGTTAATTTGACAATTTATCGAGAGTTTACAATTTCTCAAGATATTTTGTAATCTTACGTAATTTGAAATAATCTGGTGATCCGGTACTTACGAATTTTTTGTAAGTATGCCTATACACGTATAGAAGCCGCCATAAACTAACATATTCGAATATTGTGTAAGTCCAACGACATTACATACATACGCGGCAAGGAATCGAGGATGCAACGCTTTTGTGTTGTACCGCGCGCCCACCTCGTCTGCTGTGCTTCCTGCATGACGCCAGCGCCCGCTCCCCGCCGCCGCCGCGCCGCCGCGACGACACAGGTGCCGCACCGGTGTCACCGCACAGGTAGCGCGTCAACAACAGTCAACCCCGCTCTGTGCTCGGCATAGTGTACTTGTGCCTTGCCGGACCCATCATTATAATACTGTGCTGTGCTTATCATTGTTTGCTTCTGAATAATATCAATCCAGGCTCGCGATCCCGGATTTCCCCTACACATCTCATGTATACGCAATATACGCATAATAGTCTTTGTGTATACGTGACCACGAAAACAATCCAAAGCCCTGATATGGCTGTTGAGATTGTCTCGTGGTATTTAAAGGATGGATGTACATAATACATGTCTCTTACGAACGGACAGATACAACAATGAATATTAAAACGAATCAAATATTCGACAGACATAATATTTTGCATACAATGAATTAAATAATGGGCACATTAAGGTGATGAGCTGTTAGGCTGGCACTGATACGCATTGAACTTTGTCACCGAGCACAAGCACAGATAATCACCTATTGATAGCGCGGAGCTATTAGTAATTGTGTCCAAGGTTCCTCCGACTGACCGCGGAATAACAATACCGCTGCGGGTGCGGAGTGCGGCCACGGGACGGGGGCACAGCCACCCAACAATGGGCACGTCCGCGGCTGTCCTTGCATGCGACCTGCAGCGTGCTGTACCTGCGCACCGCCGGTGCGGGCTCCTGTTCGCCTCGCGCGGGACATTCATGTCAGACACCTTAGAACTAGCGACCAGCCCCTGCTTCGCGCACTCTTTATGATTTGGCAAAACATCGAGGTTTCTATATCTTACTTCAGTTTAAACACATCGACATTACTCAAGATGATGCGGAACATTATCTTAATTGTAGTAAAATAACATTAAAATCAATTGTGTAGTATTTTAGAAGAACTAAGCAGACGCACCGACAGGCAAGGAAACCAACATTGTATATAGATAATCTTGATTGATTTCATCAAAGCATCTCTTACAAGGTAACTTTAAATTGTTCAGCAATCTTACAGCGGCTCTGGGAGTGTGAGGCCGACTCTGAAATTGCTGAACTCACTGCATCTAAACTACCTTACTTATCATCTAGAGATGGCTGCATATGAAACTGTTCATTGCCAACAGCGGTCACCTTGTACGAGACCAACTAATCATAGCTTTTTGGATAGGTAGGTGTTCAACCAAATTGTTCTATAATTTTTGTTGTAAAGATAACTGAGCTAGCACGACAAAATAAAAAGCACATTTCTCGCGCGGTTCTGACCATGTGGTGACTTCCGAACTGTGCTGTGTGTTTCTGTTTTAGTTCGTTTAGTCACGGCGGGTGTCGGCTGTTTGGTGGAAGCACGCACATGGTGTGAAGTGTGTCACATGGTGCGTGAGGCGTGGAAGATTGTGCACAGTGTGCTGATAGTGAACAGGTTAGCTAGTGCAGCGCTATCCTATCAGCGGTCACCGGCGCGCACCCGGATNAGGTACACTTGTATCCCGACTTCATCCTCCGCACTTGAATCTCACATCACAATGGCCGTCAAGTTGTTCGTGTTGGTCGCTTGCATCGCCCTGGTGAGTACTGCGCGCTGAGTCCTGCTGACACTGCTGGTGTCCGTGTGCTCATCGCTCACCGTCCCGTCTGCCCACAGAGCCAGGCCGCCATGGTGCGCCGCGATGCGCCCGCCGCCTCGCCGCTGCAGGACATCGAGAAGCACGCCGCCGAGTTCCAGAAGACGGTCAGCGAGCAGTTCAACTCGCTCGTCAACTCCAAGAACACCCAGGAACTGAACAAGGCGATGAAGGAAGGCTCCGATTCCGTGCTGCAGCAGCTGTCCGCTTTCTCCAACAGCCTGCAGGCCGCGGTGAGTTCACTCACTATGTCTTCCTAAACGATCAGTGAAACATGGTCATGTTCGCACCATCTTCGTGGACGTGAACATAGTATATATTAACGCGAACATAAATTGATCTCCAACATAACCAAAGAGTTTTTGGCCGATTTTTTCCATAAGAAGTTTAAGAACGTCCAGCTTCAACTGACTAAGTGATTCAAGTGCCTGTAAATAATTGTCGCAAAAGTTCCCTTTTCTATGTAAACAACATATAAAGGAGACATTTGCAATTAAAAATTTAAATAAATGCGCAGTCGCTATTAAGAAAAGCCTAAAGAAGGTAAAATAATTAATTAACTAGGGGTTTATCTAAATTAAAACTTAAATTTACAATTAATTCGATCCGAGATTAGTTTCCTATATATTAGCGAATATAGCTTTGAAACCGATTAGTCAGAGTTAAACCTAATTGAGCGTATTCTTACAACTGACTACTCGTTTTGGTGGCAAATGTAAACGCAGTATTGTCGGTAAAATTTTGCTTGTTTAATATGTAGTCTACACAAGTCGTTAATACACATGAATTTGAAATAGGGTAGGGCCCAAAATACTGCTTGCATGATCAACAGCATTTTTTGCTAATCGCTTGTAATAGTGTCTATTGAAATTTGTATCGATCGTTTAAATAGTCAGTGAAAAGTTTAAGCACCGTTCCGCTTCTATTTCTTCTAATTTGTTTATGAGTATAGAAACAGAAACTGTACCAAAGGCTATGCTAAATATTAATATTAAAAAAAACTCCCAAAAAGTGTAGTTAAACTCTATGTTTTGCAATCAGTTCGGCAAGAAGTTTTCCCTCATTAAAAAAAAGTTATAAATGTTGGAAGCTGACAAGAGAGAAGATTTGCAAGCAGTAAATTCGAATTTAATTCTTACTGCTTCATAATACGAGTTACTTCAATATGGTCTATATATTTTTTTTAAATTCATTATATTATTGTTGCAGTACCTACTATCGGTATCGTTTATGGTCCTTTCGGAAATTATAGGTTTATGTGAAATAAATGCTTTGAGCAAATAGTAAGTGATGGTGTGATTACAGATGAGCGACGCCAACGCCAAGACCAAGACCGCCCTGGAGCAGACCCGCGCCAACCTGGAGAAGACCGCGGAGGATCTGCGCAAGGAGCATCCCGACGTGGAGCAGCAGGCGGGTGCGCTGCGCGACAAGCTGCAGGCCGCCGTGCAGAGCGCCGTGCAGGTGCGTACTATGCGCTGTGTGCACCCCCCAGCCCTCTCGTGACAACTGACAAGCCCATGTCACTCTCTCTCCCAAGTCCGCGATTGATTACATTGATTGCCTTATTTACACAAGTTTATTTCAAAATCATTCTAATCGTAAGCTAAGTATGCTTTTGATTTTACTAAAAATGCTTAATACATTCGGATTACTTCGACGTTATCAACTGAATTCATGAGATATTGTGGGCTGGTTTGCTTCAGTAGAATGGAAACTTGTTTTTGCTCTTACTAATGAATTACTTTTCCGGTTTTGCAGGAGACCCAGAAGCTCGCCAAGGAAGTCGCCAGTAACATGGAGGCCACCAACCAAAAGCTGGCTCCCAAGATCAAGTCCGCCTACGACGACTTCGTGAAGCAGGCCGAACAGATGCAGAAGAAGCTGCACGAGGCCGCCAGCAAGCAGTAATCGCATAGCTCCCGCCCCTACCGACTAGCACCAATAAACCCATACTGTACCTACCTGATGACTTTATTTACTGATCACCCATTTGCTAACCTTTGTGTCCAGCAGGCGAGCTTAGCCAGTGTCAGCGCGAGCCACTTGGGCACACTCGCAGCGTGCCCCGTGCGTGCGCACGTGATCAGCGCTCGGCGCTCAGATACAGAGCTCGTAATAATACCAGATTGATACGTTTATCTGCTGCTCATTATCGCAATACCTAGTGTTCACACCGCGACACCGCTATACCGCGATACGCACAACCCGTACTATCCGCAGGCAGAGATACCTATTCTGTAAGTCACAATCATCTGTAAATTACTGACTTATTGACCCAAATGTTGTGCGTTGTCGTTGAAGCATTGCGGTCCTGATAATCTGTTACCATGCAATACTCGTAGGTACCTATGAGAAACATGCTCGTATGACTGCTCGCAGACTGGCCGCAGCTTTTACTGGTAACATAAAGTGTACCTTCAGGTGTTAAGGTGGTCTCGAGTCGGGAAGACTGGAAGGAAAGGGGAACACAAGGTTCTTCTCCCTGAATAATATTGAAGCATTGAAAACAAGTAACTTTTCATTATTGCTAAGTGCAGCGTTATGAACTTTATTTAATAGCACACAAAATCCTATGCATGAACAGAACTTTTTACCTTAACTGATAGCCCGAGTCAACTCTGTGTAGGACTCCGGCATCCTGCGCCATCCGACATGAGACTCACTTTCCATGATCATATGAGGTCACTCGCTGCTGACTCATATACTAAGATACCTCATTTTTATGTTTGCGTGCTCCATCGTTGCTCACATCTTCCCTTTCCATCTGATAAAATTTTGGCCAAACGAGAGTCTAGCCTATTATAAAAAAAAAAGATTGTTTTTCAAACATTAGGTTTTCCTATTTAACTTTATGTAGAACAATTTTAGGTATTAAAAAAATATACTTAGTACTTTTGGTGATAAAGGGTATATTTTTTTTAAACACAAGTAGCTAAAAGCTTCTGCCCGCGATTTCATCTGCGTGAATTTTAAAGCTGGCTCCAGAGAGAAAAATTAAATCTGTGTAACTGTACTAATTGTACTGGCATCTCAGCAGCTCGCTGGGACATCACATAGTAAGCGTGTTGTTGGCGTCGATGATCCACCAGCTTTGGCGTGTCAGTGACTCTCAAGCTGGTCGCCGCTGAACAAGTTCTGCCTGGTACTTGTGAATCTTGACCGCGCACAATTACCACAGCCCCAAAAATACTTCGATCGAGATTCCGCTCCAAGAGAGAGACGGAGCTATACATAGCGTATAGCACTATCCCTTTACATCGTCGGAATTAGATGGCATTTCACATTAGCACGTCATAGTAGGACACCTGGTCTCCTGGTACTTGTGGACTAACCGCTCACAATTCCAGACCCGGAATTACTTTGACATGTTTCTGGTCTCCTGGTACTTGTGAATCTTGACCGCACACAATTCCAGCCTAAAAATACCACCGACTACAAAAGTTAAAGTTATCTTGTACTTTGTAGTGGTTTTTATTTGGAAAACGATGTTTTTCTAGTAAAAACAGTTTATTATTTCTCACTTTTTAATTTTTAACCGACTTCAGGAGGAGGAGGTTCTTAATTCGACTGTATGTTTTTTTTTGTTTGTTATGCGATCATTCCGTCAATTATGAATGGATTTTGATGAATACTTTTTATTCGAAAGCCTATATTATATACTCCTGAGGTGGTCCCATATTGGCACCAAGTCAGAGTTTGATGATGGAAATCGATTTCAAATTTTAAAAGCACATACAACGTTTTTTATATTATTTCTAACGCAATTCAGATAATTGTGCCTGGTAATCAACATCTCACCTTGCTGAGCTGATGATGTAAGAAGGTATAAGTCAGGATCTGATGCTGGGATCCCAGGAAAAATGTTTGTTCAGCGACATTTTCGCCAATTGTCAACCGATTTCGATAATTCTTTTTTTGTTTGGAAGAATATTTTTCCAAACTGGTATCATTTCAATTTGGTGAAGATCTGATAAAAAACTTCGGAGATAGGCAACGGAACTCTTTAATACATAATAGCGAACCTCCCGGGATTGCTGAAATCGAATGTCTGTTCATTGTTTTTACCAATTCATAACAAAACATCAGGCCGCGCGCCGGTACGCTGCGAAGGGGTTACAATCTGAATTAACATGTTTTTGGGGGTTATCTATTAGGGCATAACTTTATTATTTATTAACCGATCTTGATGATTCTTTTTGCGTTGGGTTTAGTTATAGCTATATTGCATTTGCATTGGGTAGTGAACTTCAAAGATAAACCAGTGAACTCCTTAACTTAAAATCAATCAAATCTAGTACCAAAGCAAAGTAGATATTTAACTATGAGCTGGATTTGACTTTCAAAAGTGCCTTTTAATGGTCTAGTTGAAATAAATGAATTGACTTTGACTTTGGACTTGGACAAAGTAACTCCTTAACGGCAAATAGTGCAACCACTAATTATGGGAATAATGACACTAAGTTGTGGAGTATCACCACTAAAAAGTGGAAAATAAAAAACTTTTTTACAAAAAAATACAACCGACTTTAAATTTCGGAAGTCGGTGTCAAAATCAAAAAAGGCAATGAAAAACACCGACTTCCGAAATTTAAAGTTATTTTATACTTTGTACTGTTTTTATTTGGAAGTCGGTTGTATTTTTTTGTAAAAAAGCTAAAATAAATGCCAGCAACAAAAACAGCTTGAAAAGTCATTTGTTCGGAACTTTTTGGTCGATTTTTGTGGTCATTTTTTTAAAAAAAAAACGTCTAATTTTTTTTTGGATGTTAAAGTTAGTCGTTGAAGTTAGTCCCGAATATACATTAAATATTTATGTCGCAGCCAACTGGCTTAATCAGCCGTTTATTTGGCTGCCCTTTTTATGGATGGTAAATCATCAAATGACTTCTTCTGCTCTGGGTGGAGCGGAAGGGCGGGTCAGACTCTTCCAGACTAAAACCCATCCGTGTACCCTCCTAAAATCCTTTGCGTTCCAGGGACGCGGTGACTCTTTCGATCAAATTCCGCAACTCTGGCAGGCTCTGGCCTTGACGGGCCCCGTCTCCTATGCTGACATCACTTTGAGGCGCGCGTGGAACACAACGCGCTATTGCCTTGGGCCTGGTGATGATCGGACAGCCACCCAACGCTCGCCATCCGCAGGCCCGCACCTACGGTGACCGGGGTCGCCTTGCGACTCCCGACGCCCGGGGTGTCTTCTTCTGTTGGCGGCTGGGGCGCCGGGTTGTCTCTCCCTCAAGCGGCCCGCCTCCTCCTTCCAATA
>NDFZ01000597.1:0-11341 GCA_002192655.3 Mamestra configurata | reverse complement strand
CTAATAAAACGAAACACGAGCTCTCATCTCACTATCATTTTAAAACGAATATTTGGCACGGAAACGTTGAAGCGTACACTATCAAGGTCGTTTGAACCATTCAGAGAGGTATTCGCTGCTACCTTTGAATAAAAACGACAACGAATTCTATGGTTTTTGTCGACACGTTACTTGAACGCTCGATAAAAATGCACATTTTGTCACTTTATTGATTTGAGTACGAGGATATAAAAATTAAACATGTAGTGTTTTTAGTCTTTAACATTTCAAATATGATGGTAATATAAAAAGGGCAAATTCTTCAATAGTATTTTGCCTGCGAAATAAAAAAGGAAGAAAATATGTCAAACCGACATATTTATTCTTCAGTTAAAAATAATCTGACTACAAAACAATTAGTAATTAATTAATTAAAAAAAAAACTTTTTTAGCTGCTTCTAATTGATTCGGTTTTGTCGGAAGTTCTGACAAGTGGATCATTTACCTTAAACCAAACAAAGAAATCGTTCAATCAATCATTTTCCCAAACAGTAGAATAGTTGCCAGGTTTTGAATATTTACCCGTTTCAGGGGAAATTCACGAAATCAAATCTAATTGATTAACTATTCAACATTGCAGCTGTATGCTTTTTTTCATTAAATGTGGCGCCTGAAACTAAACTGTGGTAATTAAAACTATACTAGTATGATACTAGTTTTAATTTTTTAGGTTTAATTCTTTAAAAAATATCGTCCCCTTAACATCGCATAATACATCCAGTTTTAATGTAATGAACACAAGGTTGAAATTTGCATAAAAACGAGTTTCTTGACCGAAAAGCTTTCTTTGACATGCAGTAAGTTGTAGACAATTTAATTAGTATGGGGTTCTTTAATTACGTCGTAATTTTCTTGTTTCGTTGGCAGCGGCCCCTGTGGTGTTTGTTTGTTTTCGACCAGAAAATTAACTCTTTTACATTAATTACCCTAACATTTAATACGGAACAGNGCGTTGAAGTTTGTGGAGTACCTACTAAATCCGCGCGGACGAAGTCGCGGGCGAAGTGCTAGTGTAATTCTAAATGTCGATCTTCAATTCNAGTTAGTTTAAGTTTCTACACGTGTTTTAGTAGCGATCCTGTTGCGATAAAGAGGGGAAAATAATGTAATTCTAAATGTCGATCTTCAATTTGTTTTTTTAGATATTTAATTTTTATGGTACTGTTCACAGGTTTCGTAAAGGTATGAATACGTTAACTATAAGGAAAGACTATATTTGCAATTCGTTGTACAATTTTGACTGTGTATGAAAATAATAACGATTGTTGTTGTTGTTACAAGCAAACTAAATTACGACTACCTACTAAACGTTTCACCATTTGCATGTTATACAATTATATTATGTATGTATGTGCCCAGATAATGTTTAATACGATCACTAATTGAAACGTTAATGTTTGTTATTTATTTGTTTTTTCAGTTTCCCATGATACCTATCTACAATAATGAGCAACAAAGTTACACGTAAATCTCTCAGTCACGTTTCCTTAGGTCTGTGAATAGGATCAAAGCCATTATTGGCTCATTCGTCGCGGTGTTGCTGCTATACAATCCTTGTAGGGTTGACAGTTGAAAAAAAAACAAATGGACCGATTCATCCATTCATTTCGTCCATTCTGTGAGACATTTGAATGGGAAAGTTCGTCAGCGTCATTGATCTTAACATAATTAATTAAATACAATGACTGGTTTAAAGTAGAACTAGCATTTGTTAACGATGGCACTTTACTACTAAAGTCAACGTACAATATTATTGACTGGCACGGTAATTGGTTCTGCTAAAAACCACATCCAGAAGTCATGCCAGTTTATTGCTAAAAGTTTTTAAAGCTGGCCCATTGCCCATAATCGTGACAATAACCCATTTTAAGTTTTGTCTTCCAAAACATCGCATGTCATTTTTCCTTCCACAATTTCATAGTCAATGCTGGAAAACTTGTACTATCTTGTACCTATCGATTTGTCTGCATTATTAAAATCCGTAATATTTTCGTCATTATCTGACCCAAAGATGCAGCAGAAGTTCAACAACCCTGGACCAAACGAAGATAAATATGCATTTGAAGAAAGGTTTCACAATGTTTTGACCCTTATCTCGTGCGTAATACAAATTTATTCTATTGAATGTGTCTCAAGTTTAGTTGTCGGTAACCTCTTTAAAGGGCGTTCAACGTTCATCCAACTTTGTACTAGCAGAGGTAATTACTCCTTTCAAGCCCGGGACTACGGGTGAAAGGACCTGAGAGCAGAAAAAATTGATGTACTGGCAATGCAATCTACATCATATTTATCGAGTCTGGTTTGTCGTTAATATTGGCTATATTCATTTTGATATTGTATGGTTTTTGCTAGACTACTGCAAGTCTGCAATGTCTACCCTCAGGGTAATAAAAATATCCTATATATCAGTTACAAATTGTGAGTCGACGATACATTTCACCAACCATGACGCGGTGTTTAGTGATTTATGCGTGGTCCAGCAAAAGTATCGTATGGCACGAACAATGTAGACGAGAGCGGGTCACGTCTCTAGACCGGGTTACCTGGCCGACNAATCTACATCATATTTATCGAGTCTGGTTTGTCGTTAATATTGGCTATATTCATTTTGATATTGTATGGTTTTTGCTAGACTACTGCAAGTCTGCAATGTCTACCCTCAGGGTAATAAAAATATCCTATATATCAGTTACAAATTGTGAGTCGACGATACATTTCACCAACCATGACGCGGTGTTTAGTGATTTATGCGTGGTCCAGCAAAAGTATCGTATGGCACGAACAATGTAGACGAGAGCGGGTCACGTCTCTAGATCGGGTTACCTGGCCGACGCTATTCACTCTCCTATTCATGCTTCGAAAAAAAAACTAAAGTGTAACTAATTTGGTGTTTTTTAGGGCTGACGGAAATAGCCTGTGATTTTAACGGAGATTGCGTGTTGTAACAAAAACAATGTTTGAACTATAATGTACTTATTTCTATTGTAATATTTTATTCCTTTGTTGTTTTATAAATATGTACATACCTATCGCTAAATATTTCTGTATTATAATAGTTACTACCTTCATCCCTAAAATAGTAGTTTAAGCTATTTTACCTTTACCGAGGGACAGGCCCTTTTGAGGCCGAATTTTGGAATATAGCACGTTTCGCCAGCCCTACATTGATAGGGCCTATTGTTCGTCTTCAGTATCCCGGCTTTGAGGGGACACGTAAACCTGTTTGGAAGGTACTTGGTATGCTTCAAATTGTACGTAGTTGTAGCACATTGTTGTAGTACAAGAGCTGAGATTTTAGAAAATACAATAAGTATACCTTCAAGCTGGGATATTGAAATTGACACCTAATTAACTTTAAAAATAACTAGCTAACAGATAAAGAGTGTAGCCTATCCGGAGAGCCACATTCAATATAATTATGTAAAATAAAATAACAAACATACTATATAGGGCTTTAGCGAGAAGAATTTGCATCACAATGCATATCTTTTTTAAACCGGATATGTAATCATAATGATTTGCGGACGTTACAAACTGTTTTTTCTGGTACATTGGCCCCAAAAGATAATGCCTGATATGAGCGGAACCACAGCGAAAATGTTCTAATAACTATAATGTCGTACCCAGCACTAGCTACTTCCTGTCGTAACTTCCTTAATGTGTTTTTGTTGCTGGAAATTTCTTTTGTAAAAAGTAGTAGAAAAAGTGCCGTTTAGCCTACTTGGGTGTCTAATGGACTTTACTTATATGCGTTTATATCTTTAAAACATCATTTGGCGTTCAGTCGATGAAGCATGTAATAGAAATTATAAAAATATGAAATGATGGCTTAATTATTGGCTGCATGGCTTTTTCTTTGCCCACTTTAAATTATTTGTCAGTAATATCACGTAATTTTTTACCTAAATTCCGAGGTAATTTCGTCACTACACCGGGCGGCGCGTAGTGAGCGACGACGCACGGTCACTGCACGCACAAGTTTTACTCGCATCGAGCTGCGTTCGATTACTTCCTCGTAGTTTCGCTTCCCCGTGCCCACTGCAGTGATGGAAGATGAAAGTGCATTCTATATAATGAGTCGAGTACTTACGTCAAGTTGTACCAATACGTATATAACGTCGAACTACTTCGTTCGACGCTTTAAAAATAAAAGCGAAAGTCAAGTTCGATCAATNGTAGTTTCGCTTCCCCGTGCCCACTGCAGTGATGGAAGATGAAAGTGCATTCTATATAATGAGTCCAGTACTTACGTCAAGTTGTACCAATACGTATATACGTCGGACTACTTCGTTCGATGCTTTAAAAATAAAAGCGAAAGTCAAGTTCGATCAATTTTATTAAGCTTTTCAAACAACTATCCCAAATGATAATAATCAATTTTTGTCTCAGGCTGACCTTGCAACGGGGGCTATAACCGTCACGGGTTGAACTTAGGCCGTCTGAGGCTCAAGGTCTAGAAAGTTGGCCCTTGCAGTCCATTCACCCACAACCCCAGTGTCCTTTGCCAAGAAAACTTCTATTATGTATAGGATTATTCAATAAAGAGTATTATAGTGCGGTTAATCTCCTATTAGTCCACTGTAATTAATTTTGCAATTCATAATTGGATGATGTGGCTTTTCGGCTTACTTTTGCCATTCGAAAGCCTGCTGATTCTGAATTTATGTAATTGTGTTTTAGCAGTTTCTTTCATTATAAATAATGCCAGATAATGTCACCTGTATAATGAACAGGAACTGTATCGCAACTAGCAGTAGTGAATACTGCGGACCTAAGTAGTAGGTACCTAATTGAAATAATCGATGACGTGTCAAATTAATTGATGATGTTACTGACGCTTCTGGCGTCATTTACAATATCAAATTAAGTCATACGTTAAGTCTCCATAGTAAAGTGTTTGGTGAACCAATACTGAAAACAATAACAAGAGTCATCATCATGCAGAACGTTACAATAATTTATTTCACTCCGTTATAACTTCATTGTTTTCTAATTGTTCTTATTTTAATTATCTCTGTAATGCTAAACCCGACATCCGACTCCAGAAATAAAGGCTTGCAGTGGTTGCATTGAAGTTGCACTCAATGTTTCTGTCTCTTTTTGTAAAGAGCGGACAGGGTGAGGGAGGGAAATGGAAATAAACGAAGGCTTCGCCGCCCAAGCTAGAAGCCGCCCGCCCGCCCAGTCGCCACCAGCGCGCCGCCCTGGATACACCGTGACGCTTTTACCGATCAACTTTTTTTAATGTCATTGCACTATAATAGTTACCAAATTAATAATGAAGTTTAAAATTTTTTAACATTACATGTGATACGCTTAAATAAGTCAGTGATACCTTCGTGGATTGGTAAGAGTTTTATTTGGAAACTAAGTTTAATTGTATCATTTTATCAGCTTTATATTGACTGTAATATTATGTGTGAAATACATGGATATAACCTGTGTGAAAGTTCATGTTACTTGGCACTTAATGGGACTACCAATTTCCTGCACGGTAGTGGTGTTTTTATGACAACGTTTTACGCATCTGTATCTTATATATTATATCTAGGCTGTATATTTTTACGCTTATAATAAAAAAAATNGGACTACCAATTTCCTGCACGGTAGTGGTGTTTTTATGACAACGTTTTACGCATCTGTATCTTATTAATATCTAGGCTGTATATTTTTACGCTTATAATAAAAAAAATTCATGCAATTTAGTGTAATATTGGGTTCTATGTGTGTCAAATTTATGTCATCAGCAATATAATTTCACGCGTCGTTTAAAGTATTTCACACATTTTGTGGGTCGGGTGCAACAACCTTCGCTTCCAAATTTCACGGCTATGATTTCATTATGACATGCAATCTCCTCATAATCCTTTATTCGTTTGACGTTTATAGAAATGGGCATCTCATTCAATAAGGCCTTGATTAGCGTGCACGTTTGTTATTCCGATTCAGCTATCTTTTCCTGATATTTCGATAAGATAGGTCGACACAATGATAAAAATATTATTGTGTTTATTAATAAATACGGACGTCTGCACTGAATTATCAGCGACTTCTTGCTTATTCGGCAATAATTGACTTGTATATTATACAGCAATAAAGTTAATGCCTCAAGAATAAAACAACTATTAATGAAACGACGATATATTTTTCTTTCCCTTTCTAGGCGTTGAGGCGAGGAAATTAAGCGTTATTTTTGTCTTGTCTTGTTACAACACTGGATCTTATGGAGTGCTTAGTGCAGTATTTTTAAACTATACAAAACGGGTTTCCATAAGACAAAAGAATTTATTCTGTAGAGTGTTGAGGGTGGAGTAGTTTTTCCAAGGTTTTTCCTCTCGTGTCATCGTCACGCACTATGCCGCCGGATGACGCTCCTCAGCCGTCGATTGTTGTTCAGAGGAAAGGGGTGACACCCTCCCACGCACGCATCTTCATTCAAGTGGAAGCTGAGTTAGTCATACATTTTGTGCTACTGCTGAACCTACATGATAATAGACATCTTTTACGTTTCAATGGTTCGCGAAAATTATGTAGATTAGACAAACACTATTGTCACAGTTACATACTAATGAGTCAAGTCATACGTAACGATGGTGTTAAAAGAAAGTGGGGTTGTTAAGTTACATGTGTAACTACCTATTATCTGAGTATCTGGCTCTTACGTAAATAAATACTTCTATAAAAGATATAGCAATTAACTTCATAATCGTCACAAACACTATAATTTGTCAACAAACACTTCGTAATTAAATCTTTATGAGCTGTCAAAAAAATTGGGACACCTTTCCTTCACACGTTTTCAATTATATCATTAATTATGCTTCTCTCATTGTTACGAATGGCATAAGCTATAACATTATACAATTACCTTGTCTATACCACATGTATTATGTTTGCAGACGCAAGTATCACATAACCCTTCCGTTTTAAACCCCTACGACTGCACGAAATTACCCCATGTAATTATAATGGGTCCCCGTGTAGGGAGCGGTTTTTTCTCCACAAGCTATTTCGCAATGGGGTTACTGCATGTTAGGGTCTTTCTTGACGTAAGAATATTGGATTACTTTAATGCAGTTTGTTGTGTTAGCCATATGTCGTTCAGTTGCGATTTTGGTTGCGAAACTTAAAATACGAATCATGATGGGTGCGTTAAAATTTCGACGTTTAATAAACTATTATTCCGAAACGACGAAGAAATCCATCCACTCATACGTCTTATAATTATAATATTATTGATTTTCACGACCAAACCAAGGTCTCGTGGGAGATTCGAGGCGAGGATATTTATATTCATAAATCCATAATCGAGTCACTCAGTCTATAAAATACCCAATATAGCTTTGAACAATATCAATTAGTTTTCTTGGAAAATGGGCCCGCATGGATTTTGATACGTTTCCGCTTAACAAATTAAATCCGATAAAGTTCGGAGGAAATTGATTCTAAAACATTATTATCAGATTTGTTGGGCAATATGTTTACAACACCTTTATCTTTTGTTACAGTTTACGGCTTGGGTGGACGCCGTAATCTTCGTGTTCAGCTTGGAAAACGAGATCAGCTATAATACGGTGTCGAACTACTTCAGTAAAATGTCCCATTATAGGAATTCCGCCGAGATTCCGATCATATTGGTCGGAACCCAAGGTGGGTTTATTGAGGTTTTCACCTTACTCTGGATATTTCTCCATTTTATTATCTAATCTTACGCTTCTATTAAATTATCCGTGATATTAGTAATGCTTATAACTTTAATGATACCAAATATGATTGCATTTGAATGGGTTTTTCTTATTTACTTTTTTTGCGTAATAATAATCAAATTTTCCTTGTTTATTTACGTCATTATTGTATGTTTTCTACTAACGCTAAAGATGGCATATTGATTCGATCGATCGATTTATAGAGACAGATAATATGTGCACGTAGTCTAATACAAATACATAAGTAGGTAGTTCCAGTAATATTGTACTGTATGAGAGTTATAACTCACATAATAAAGAGTGGTCTATCCTATTTTGTTCTAGTAGTACCAAGTAGTAGAAAAACAATATTATAAAGGCAAGTATTTAACGAAAAAAGATGTAAAAAATTATTTGGCTTTATTATTAGAGGCAAAATACAAACATGAAACATAATTATCAAAACCAATTTCCTATAAAAAAAAATATGTTACACAGTAAATTTACATAATTACGTACACGCGTCCGATAGACGTATTTCCTATTAAATGATTGGTTGCTCTTCCAGATGCCATAAGTGAAAGTAGTCCACGCGTGGTAGACGACAACCGCGCTCGCAAGCTGTCGAATGAGCTGCGAAGATGCTCTTACTACGAGACCTGTGCTACGTACGGTCTGAACGTGGAACGAGTCTTCCAAGACGGTAAGTGTAACGATTTTAAACGAACATCGAATATTTATGTCGGATGATGTCATATTCTTACGTTGTTTTTTCTACAACACTGTTTTTGGAATGTTTCTACCGTTGTTAATTTACATAAATGGAATTGTTATTTACATTTGCTAGAATTTTGCTTTTGTGAAAATGGAGACATGTATTTAACGATGAAACAAGTTGGAACCCCAAAATATTTAATAGCTCTTCCTCCTGTTTATTATTTCCTAAATACTTTAATAGTACCTAATTGAAATTTTGCTGTCTCTTTATCAATCAGAAATGTGTCAGAACTCACGACCCGACGACCGATATAATACACGTGAAAATTTTATCATTTTGAGAATAATCTCCTTATCTGATGATGAACATAGATATCTACTTGCTGCATTGGAAGGAGGATTGTCAATTCCAAAGCGTATCCGTTAATGATATTAGACGTATCGACTTTTTTACTGATTGAGATCGATAGAGAGTTATAAAATTACATAATACAGATTTTTTACGATCGCGTCGTCTCGCGTGATGCTACGATGTGATGAGTGTACTACAAACGTACTTATTAGCCAGTCTGTGGATCTCGTTTCGCTTGCGGGGTGTTCTAGCGCACGCAGTGGCAACACCGGCCCCCAGGCGCGCGGTCGTTTAGTTCGTTCTCGTTCGTTCGCCGCCGCGACATTGCATTGTTTACATTTTTTTGACGTTTTTAAAGCGTCGTTTGTGTGAATATTACGTTTATTTTCTATCTTATCCTGAATGGAAGGATGGAGAGAACACTTATTTTCAAGTCTAATATGTCGCCTATATCGAGTTTGAGGCGTCGCAGTTCGTGCTACAACATACAAAGAGCTGAGGAACGCGATCGTAGGAAATCGTCTAAATTTGAATGTGCGTGAAAATGTTATTGTTAAATTAACCGTTTGGATCTAGTTGTCGTGCTTTTTGGATATCGAAATTGTGAAAGTTTTTGTGTGTTGGTGATTATAGTGATTGTTTTGTTTGCAGCGTGTCAGAAGATTGTGGGGACTAGGCTGTCGGCATCGTCGCAATGCTTGTCTGGAGGTTCCAGGCCTGTGACTCCACAGCCGTTAGTGAATTCGCCAAGCCACAACCACTCAACATTCCTTTACAAGGTAATTATTATACTATTACTTCCGAGCGTTCGTCTATGTTCTGTAAAACAACTTTGTTTTGATCACGATGCACTTAGCTAGTCCACGATCTCTTATCGATAGAAAAGTAGGTAGGTACCTATACAAAGTTTTCTTATCATCCAAAACATTTTTACTAAATACCTACTTAGTCCAAGCCCAAAAAAAAGACAGTCAAAAATAGTGCAAGAAAGAACTCACAGAAAGAAATGTGCCAACTATTTTTGGACACAAATACCACATGTTACTAAACATAGGTAATCTTTGCCATCTTGCATTTACATCTTCCTTTTACACAATAGGATGTAATTATCATTGGTAGCACTAAAACAGATAAGCATAAATCATCATTAAATTGAATTAAGGAGCAAACAGGCCGTAGTATGATAAACTTTAGTACATACAGAGGTCACGAACCATGCAATGTGTGACACTTTACACATATGCCTTGGTCTCAACGACAAAATTAAAAAAATAAATAATAGGTATGTGTGCATTTTTTTTTTCTTTTAAAACATGTGGCTGTGGTTCACTGTTTAACCAGTCATTACTATTCACACATTGGTAAGGTAAATGAAAGACAAAAGATAGTGACCTGAAAAAAATTGTTTTGTTATTTAAAATCCACTGCAGGTCTTACCTACTTATTTAATATTTATTTTTGAATTAAAAATTGTATGATATTAAAACACAATATGAATGATGATCAATGTGTAAGTGTTGGCCGTTGTAAATAAGCATTTGCCTATTTTTTTATTTTTTATATTTAAAATATAAAAAAAAAACACTAATCCGTTTGTCTGATGGTGTTTACTTCTCAGTTTTAACTTTTAAAAGCAAGGAAAACATGGGTTGCCACCATGACAATGTAAGCAAACAACTTGTCAGGTATTATTAGCATTACTCACCTGTCCTTACAAACAATAACGCTATAAATCTCACGAGAGATGGATAATTGGAATC
This sequence comes from Mamestra configurata, assembly GCA_002192655.3. NCBI lineage: Eukaryota > Metazoa > Arthropoda > Insecta > Lepidoptera > Noctuidae > Mamestra > Mamestra configurata. The sequence continues at coordinate 788 of NDFZ01000597.1, read as the reverse complement.
TATTACAAGGTAGGTATGTGTTTATAAACAAGTGCATTATAGAGAAGACTTTGAAAGAAGCTACAGTATTTTTAAATCTAGCTATTTCTCATGGTTTTGCTCCTTTAACCAATCATTATAGCATCACCCATGGCACTCATGATAGTTTAGCTTTATTAGAAAGAATTAACAAACCTTTCTTTTTTTATGCTTAATTTTGACAAGCACCTACTTAAGTACTTGGCAAACTTTAGCTTAAAAGAATTTAGTATAAAATAAAAAACTTTGAACTTTGTTATAAGTATAACAAAGTAGAAGTTGACAAGTTTTTAACTTTAAATTTTCAATTGCGAAACAGGGGTCATTCGCAAAATCAATGTTGGAAGGAATCCAACCTTGATTTTGCGAATGACCCCTGTTTCTATGGCGTTAAGGAGGTATATATACCTTATCTATTTGAACCCTAAAATAATTTGAAATATATCTGTTTCATCCATTAAATTAAATGCAAAAACATTTTATGTTTAAACAAGAGATGACCTCCTACAAATAAACAAGCAAACTTTTTAACAATATTTTACCCATCAATAATATTACTTACTAACTAGTCCACCTTAGATAATGCTACTGATTTGTATTGTGTATGTTATTACTTATTACCTACCTATATCTTGGACCGTGACTTGGTACGCTCATATCTCGTTTTTCCCATTCCCATAGCAATTTCTGAAAATCCTCTCTTAGTACTCCCCTACACTCCCCAAGGAACCTACATGCCAAATTTCAGCTTTCTATGACCAGTAGTTTCG
>NDFZ01000596.1:0-11340 GCA_002192655.3 Mamestra configurata | reverse complement strand
TTCAAACCACCAAAATAAGGACAATGGTAAAAAAATTAAAAGAAAAACGCATTAGATACTTAGGGGGCGTTCATAAAATACGTGAGATGTTTAAGGGGGGGAGGAGGTCGAGTCAAATCTCATCTAATCTTACGTTGGAGGGAGGGGGGGGGTCTCGGCAAATATCACACATTCTTTTTTCTGATTAGCACAAAATTAAAAAAACTATTACTAGATTGTACATGCTTAAGATTTAATCTTAAGCGTAATCGTAATATGATTAAGATCATTCTATATTCGTTCGAAAGAAAATAATTTCATTCATACTTCGACGTGACGAAAATGTGTGGTTTGACAGTCAGTAGATGTATAAACATCTACTGACTGTCAAACCACACATTTTGAAAAATCTCAAGTGAGATTGGAGGATGGGGGAGGGGGTTGAATAAAATCTCACGACATCTCACCAGGGGGGGAGGGAGGTACAGAAAATTTAAAAAAACACCTCACGTAGTTTACNAGATTGGAGGATGGGGGAGGGGGTTGAATAAAATCTCACGACATCTCACCAGGGGGGGAGGGAGGAACAGAAAATTTAAAAAAACACCTCACGTAGTTTATGGACGCCCCCTTACAAGAAAAAAAAATCTGATACTACAAATGTGCAGGCGCACGTGACCGCGTCAATTACCTACCCATAATGGAAGTGTTTATTCTAGTGTGCCGGCAATTTATTATTTTAGGTCAAAATAAAATCACTTTAATCAGTGTTTTTTCTTTGCTTAGCAATCTTTTGTTAGGTGTTAAAATTTGTCCAACTATTTTAATGGGACCTTATAAAGTGGCCCAATCAGAATCCTGGAAAAAGATAACTGGCCGCATGATCGCTTGGTCTCTCTCTCACACTTTTGTGACCGCATTAACTTTTTTTTAAGAAAAAAAAAAACGTTACCATTCACTAAGAATTCAATCTAACCTACACAAACAGTCAGACCCGGAACAATATCTGAAAGCCATACAAATATTTGTTCCGTGCGGGAATCATACCTGCGACACGCAGCGCAGTAGCCAATCGCTCAACCACTGCGCCAACCGTGTCATCGTTTTAAGAGACGGACAAGGAACGCTCTGCCAGGGTTGTCGAATTGTTCTAAATGCATTTGAAGGAACACGGGTGGCTTTTAGCCAGTAAGAGTCTGACAATCCCTCCCGCTCCGCCTAGAGTGGGTTTGGGAGAAGACATTTGATGATTTCCCATCCAAAAAAGAAAGGGAACGCTTTGTCCTCTATGCCTCCATAAAGTGACTATACCCAATAAGACTTAATGAGATAATTATTAATCTCAGGTAGTCAGTTATTAAATAGTTATAACCAACACTTTTTATAAGTCAAGTGTCAATAAGCGAGTTTTCAAATTGCTTAAGGTAATGCATCAATGAATAAAATTAGTTTTGATAGATCCTGTTATTAATTGCAATAGACGTTAATAGGACTTTTGAATGTCAATGATTTTAAAGTACTTTTGGGAACGAATTTTTTTTTTTGGTTTATTATAGTTTACCAATAGCTTCTGTGTAGGTATTTTAGGTAACGATTAGCCCCAGACTTAATCTATACTATACTAATAATAAAGCTGAAGAGTTTGTTTGTTTGAACGCGCTAATCTCTGATACTACCAGTCGGATTTTGAAAATTATTTTTGTTAATGATAGCCACATTAATGAGGAATGCTTGTAGGCTATACGGGAACGGGAAATTCTTACGGGAACAGGAAAAAAATAGGATATCCGCGAAGTCGGGGGCAAAAGCTAGTATTTATATAAATGCAAAATTGAGGTTGTTTGTTACGGTTTCACGTCTAAATCGCTGAACTGATTTTATGGATTTCAAGGAATATGCGCGTACGAGGTCGGGGGCAAAAGCTAGTTGAATTATATTATTCCTTTATTGAATATGGTGTAATATTTTGGATACCTAAATATGTACGAAAACTATCATTTACGATCCCATATTTAAAATGTCGATCGTTAGACGAGCATAGACTTTACGACGATTTCAGTTTGCACTGAACTTCTCAGTCGTCCAGGGACGACATTGTTGCCAAGACGGGCAGAAACTGGATGAGGCTGGTACAGAAACGTGAGGATTGACACAGAAGAACATTGAAACAGAGAGGCATATGTTCAGCAGTCCAAACGTCTTTTATAATGCGCACAGCAACGGAGTGGAACTCTCTACTATCTCAGACTACCAAATTTTGATGCGTAAAAAGGATTCCAAATGTTCAGTTGACAATTTATCGAGAGTTTGAAACCTCTCAAGTTATTTTACAATCTTACGGAGGACTTATCTTTCCAATGACATATACAACCCTTATCTCTTCAAAATTAGAGTGAACAGGCTTCTTCTGGGTAAGCTCGCTCCAGCGTCGACTTTGTCTCTGTCATCTATGACCTAGACTAGAGTCGAGCAAACCCATCTCAAAAAAAAAAGTTGGCCGTGGGATGATGATAATGATGAAATAGTGTGCCTATTCCTGACAACCGTATGGCTAGATCAAGGTACCATGTTTCATACCGAGTTGTTGTCATACCGAGTTTTCCCCATGCCTCGGAAAGCCCGTTTAGCCGTTGGTCCCGGCTGTCATTTGTAGATCTTTGGCACTCGTTACGGATTGTCAGATGCCAGTAAATCCGACTCTAGTTTTGCCAAGAAGTACCGTGTTACCCAGTTAATGGGTTGTGAAGGTCTGGTAAGCAGCTGCTCTACAGATAATACTGGTATTCAGCTGAATCCGGTTTGACTGGGAACTGAACCCAATATAGTTGGGAAAAGGCTAGGTAGATGTGAGGTGCCTATTCCTCTGCATTGACGACATAAATGAAACTTGGTTTCTAATCCCTTATTAATGGTCTCCCACTATTTCTTTGTGAATCATTAAAAAGGTCATTGGAAACTAAAACTAAAAAGTGCTTTCGGGAATCAACAAAAAGTTTCTTATGAAGTAAATAGTGAAAGGTTCAATAATCATGTTCCTTTATAATATTTAGAGCCAAATAATATTTCATACACCGTGTANGAAACTAAAACTAAAAAGTGCTTTCGGGAATCAACAAAAAGTTTCTTATGAAGTAAATAGTGAAAGGTTCAATAATCATGTTCCTTTATAATCATCATCATCATCATATCAGCCAATTGCCGTCCACTGCTGAACGTAAGCCTCCCCCAAAGATCGCCAACCATAATCCATCCTTTATAATATTCAGAGCCAAATAATATTTCATACACCGTGTTTTTTTTGCGCTACATAAAATTACTGTTTTTTTCCCGCCGATCTCGGTCTCGGCTCGAGTTTATTTGACGTCAATATTTACATTTCAGGGGCTCATTATAACCAGTAAGCTTATTTGGGGCTTTTAGNTACATAAAATTACTGTTTTTTTCCCGCCGATCTCGGTCTCGGCTCGAGTTTATTTGACGTCAATATTTACATTTCAGGGGCTCATTATAACCAGTAAGCTTATTAGGGGCTTTTAGAAAAAAACATTTTGTTTATTATAAACACAAACATAATGTCGACCGTAAGTCATGACTCATGATTCTTTGAAGAGTGAGTGGAAGTTCAACTTTAACGAATGTTTTTTTTCAATGGCCCGACGATCTTGCGAGTGTCCATGAGTTTTATCTCCTCATCCCTAGGTAAACCTTAGAAATAACACATCACAAATTCTGTTCCATCTGAATATTTATCTGTGCTTCTATTTATCAGTGGCGTTCAAAAGGTTAAGCAACGTTTGTTTGTTTGTTAGGTACCGAGATTCCTCCTTGTCTCGGAGAGCACGTAAGCCTTTAAGTCGGCTGTTATTTGTATATATTTGATAGTCGTGAGGGTCTAGAAGCCAGGAAATCTGACATTAATCTAGCCCACCCAGTAACTGGGTTATGAAGGTCTGATAGACAGTTGCTCCGTGTTAAATACTGGTACTCAGCTGCATCCCGTTTACTGAAAAATTCTTATTAGTCTGTCAGATAGATTTCCAAAAATATTGGACAAGTATTTTTTCTTTTGTCACGTAAACAAAAAATTAAGACGATACAGTGCGTTGAAAACACGCGTGACGTCACGTCGCTGGTAAAAATTGTACCATCATAGTGACGTCACGCGTGTTTTCAACGCACACACAAGGCTAGGCAAACTGATGCGGAATTTAAACGAAAGAGTGACCGCGGACCTGGAACGCAAAGGGCTTTAGAAGGAACACGGATGGGTTTTAGTCAGTAAGAGTCTAACACGCCCTTCCGCTCCACCCAGAGCGGAAGAAGTCATTTGATGATTTCCAAACTTTAAAAAAAAAAGGCTAGGCAGACTGCTGCGGAATTTGATCGAAAGAGTCACTGCGGCCCTGGAACGCAAAGTGCTTTAGAAGGAATACGGATGGGTTTTAATCAGTAAGAGTCTGACACGCCCTTCCGCTCCACCCAGAGCGGAAGAAGTCATTTGATGATTTAAAAAAAGGCTAGGCAGACAGAAAAAGTATAGGTATGGTGTTCATAAAAGAGAGGATTCTATCTACCAATCTAAAGTAAAGTGTTAGTAACTTGTTCTAAAGTAAGCGAGCTGCACTTAACGTAACGTAACTTCCCCTCGAACTTAACTTGTGCCCATCCGCGAGAGTTCACTCAATCATTTAATTGTTTCGAGTAATTCTGCTTGAGCTCTTCCCACAGCATTTGGGGAGCTTAACAACGCCGTAGGTATGTAATGAGAGACAAAGCTTTCATGGCGGATAACAGGCACTTATTCTGTGATTCTGATTACGTTTCTTGCCCAGCCACACACCTACCGTTTCTTTTCTTTACTACCTAGAACAGATCAGAATAGAATTTAAACCGGGGGAAATTCTCCATAGAAAATTTTGAATAAAGAATCTGCTTATCAATATTTTAGCTATGGAATCACGGTATGTTATGGTTATAACGTATTGTTATAACGTTAACATCCGCTAAAAATATTTTTTCGAAATTTCAACTTTAAGTTGGGGACATTGGGGGGAAGGGAACTTTGTATGAAACAAAAACGATATCGACGCGGTTGATGTCGAGGTCATCCGCTAGTTTATTTATATAAACCAGTCGCATACGGTAATACCGGAATCGAATCAATCTCACGTCTTGTTATTGATAAATTATCAGTTGAACGGGTATAGGTACATGCTACATATTTTCACAAACTTGCAAATCCGTGACTACTACACACCACTTCTGTGAACACAGTCATAATGCCGATCCATACTGCTTTACTAAGCCCTCTAAACTTCCTCATACGTTCAATCCGTAAACTATTCAACTCCACGTCACTAGAAAATCAATTCCGATGCCAAACTTCGTCCAACTGCACACGAACAACAGAACTGGTGCATTCAACAGGCGTACTCAGAGCAACGAGAGCAAAACGGTTGCCTCCTGACAAATGGGCTACCGAAACCTTGAGCGCATTAATCGGATTTACCTGTCGCCGGCACAATACACCTCACCAAAGGCAGGCGACCTATATAAGAAGTGCAATATAAATCACCGTTTATAATAAAATCGTTCTAATTCGTATTCGGACGTGTATCTGTGTCCATTTACGTCATGAAACCTATAATTGTCCTTATTTTATTCGTGTGTACATTCGTTGTCGGCCAAGAGATATTTTCACGCAGCGTCGACTCTTGTCACCTGTACCGCGATGTGACACAAGATTACCTTGTTTCTGTTTACGAGTTTACCACTCAGGCGTATAAAGATGTCGGTCGTCGTAGCTTGTACCATTTTATCTTTTGCCCGCTCTCAGTCTGGATAATTCTAGCCGCAATGGCTGAGGGAGCCGACCCATATACTCAACAACGGCTGTTTGAGCTCCTAAGACTTCCAAACGATCCCTGCGTTCGTCTAAAGTACTACCAATTGGCTACAAGTCGGTATCTACCCGGGAATGATGTGAGCATCTTGTCAAAACGCTCCCTCGTCCTCAATCAAGGCGTAGCGGTAAACCCATACTGGCACAACTTTGTCTCGAAGAACCGTCTCATCGATTTAGCGTCGACGCCGCTGCGATACGATCCCCAGAGATCGCTTAATGCTATTAGGCTACTTTCTTCAGCAACTTTGGCGAATATTGACTTGAGTGGCAACTCGATTCTCGTTGACACGTTGGACTTTAATGGATTGTGGTCCACGGCTTTCTCAGACGCGGTCATCCAGCGCTCGCCGTTCTACGATCCGTTGGGACGGAAAATCGGTGCCGTTGATTTAATGCGAGTAAGCCGTCGAGCGAAAATGGCCTACGTTTCAAGTATTAACGCTAAAATTCTGGAGCTGCCCATTGGTGTTGACGATCGTTATCGTATGTTGTTTGCTCTGGTCCTCGACACGACCGATTTAGATGCTGTTGTGACCGCTATCAAGAGTACTATAATATCAGAGATTATGAGCAAATCGCTGGAGAGTTATGTTCCGGTGGAGATTGCTATTCCGCGGTTCACGATGACGTCAGAGGTTGACGTCAGGAGTATATTGGAGAACTTGGGAGTCAGAAGTTTATGGACAGACCCTGCTGTAACCAGGTATCTTTTCAATATTTCTTTAACCACACGAAGTTTGAAAATTGTATGTTGTGTAACTTAACGTCTGCCTGACTCTGTTCATGATCTCGTCAAGGTTGATCCATGTATACCTTTCACCTCATAACGTAAAGATGTAAACATTTCTGTTTTCAAGATTACTAGAAAAAGCTTTTAGTTTCCAACTGGGACTTGAAAGCTTCTATCTTGATAAAGTCGTTAATCTAAAATATTTTTACACCAGCTGCCGCCCGCGTAATAAAATTTAAATTTATAAATAATCTCAAGGGAACATACTCCCGGGATAAAAACTATCCTATGTCCTTTCCCGGGACTTAAACTAGCTCTATACCAAATTTCATGAAAAACGGTTCAGCGGTTTAAGCGTGAAGAGGTAACAGACACACAGGCACACTTTCGCATTTATAATATATATAGTAAATATAGTAATAGTATGGAAGTATGGATTATCCACGCGCTATACAAATTTATGTATAAAATCACACCTGTAATCTCTTAAAGGGTTAGGCAGAAGTTCATTTATAGTACACTAAAACGCCAGCTATGTTTAGGTCCCAATTAATAGGTGTCGAACCTATTGCCATCAAACGGGCACAAAGGCACCCATTTTCCACGATCCAGGAATCAAACCCAAAAAGGCAAGAACTTATATTCAGCCGTCATGTTTATGAATTCTAAATGTATGAGACCGTACGCGTACGCAGCTTTGCCACTAACAATCTAGGTCCGATGAGTTCCGTATTGCCACCAATCGATGCAGCAGTAGCTCTAACCAATAAACAAAAGAATAAACCTCTCAATTATCAAAACCAGGTACATATCAGACCCTGCGGCGTTGCCGAGCGGCTTCGTGCAGCGTTCCACCGTCACTCTGGACAACCGAGGCATCAGTCCCGCGCCACATGTCCGGGAGACTCCGTATAACGTGTCCACAGGACTGGAGGATATCGTGGGACGAGACTTCATAGCCAACAGACCGTTTCTCTTTGGACTGTTCGATACGGAGACCTTTACCGTTTTAATGACTGCGATTTTTTCACAGCCTACTTATAACTATTAGTTTTGAATGTAAGGAAAAATTTAGGTTCAACTTTTTTTTTAAATTAAAATTATTTGTTTTCTTGGTCCGATTTGTGTCAAAATGTGATTGAGATGAATTGGCTTGGGATCATTATTTTGGGCTTTTTCTTTGTGTCGATGGTACAATTTTTTGTTCGCCCAGTACTTCGTCACTTCTACCTGAGGAAATAATTTAAGGAAATTATTAAACAAAAATGAATAACAATAGAAATGTGTCTGGTTAAATAAAGAAGTCATGTCAGTAAATCTATGTACTTTTCTCCTTAGGAAATATGGGATCTACAATTTGCAAATATTTTTAAGTACCTAGTTAGTTATAGTCAAAATGGAAACACTACTGCTACAACTAGAGGCCAGAAATCAGAATGAGATGTGATGGCCTATAGTATCTATAACCAAGAGGATCCAAGAGGATCATCGGCAATGATAGGCTCGTCGAGTCCGAAGCTCCAAAGTCTTGAGCATTGACGCCGAGTTGCTAGCCTGTCGGTTTTCTATCAGTTGCATTTTGAGGAGTGTGCGACGGAATTGAATATGTACCTTAATTCCGCCAAGCCCGTTTCATCATCAGACCACAAGCCGTACGGCGATGCGCTACCAGTATACCAGCATGGTGGACATCCCACCCACACGCACAAAACGTTTTGGGAGCACATTCATTGTGCGTACAGCTAAGGAGTGGAATTCCCTACCAGCGTCTGTGTTTCCTGATAGCTACAACCTGGGAGTATTTAAGTCAAGAGTGAATAGGTTACTTCTAGGCAAGCGTGCTCCATCTTCGACCACATCATCGCTTACCATCAGGCGAGGTTAGCAAACACGTTTCTATCAAAAATAAAAAATAAACTAAATAGTATAACACAAAGTTCCCCGGTCTTTTTCCCCCTATTTCTTTTAAGCCTAGGAACAGATTTTGAAACCCAAATAGTTAAAAAGCTACGGGATTGATTGATTGAAGCCGAAGTGGGTGTGGTCTAAAGCGGAGAATGAACTAGACGAACTTCACATGTCCGCCAGAACTCGTTACTACATTTAGGTCAAACATAGGACCCGTCTGCTTCCCCGAATGTGGAAACTTCGTCCAAAACAACACTGATGTAACCTAGACTAATCAGTTTGCTAAATAAATGAGTACCTACCTACTTTAATTAAGGAAAAAAAGGTCGGCTACCTACCTAATCTTTAAGTTTGCAGTCAGTTATTTATAAACAGGCTGTGCCCGCGACTTCACTCGCGTGGATGTCGGAAAAAAATGTACCTAACCCTCTCAGAATCAGGCCCAGATCTAGGAGGGGGGGAGGGGGGCAAACCGGGGCCCATGTCCCGGGCGGCCAGTTTAAGGGGCGCCAAATTAAAATGTTTGAAAAAATACTTATTCGTTGTGGGGTACTAAAATTTTATACTATTCTTACTTTGACCTTCAATATCTCCAGAACCAATAGTTTCCCATGTAGGTATGGTCTGAAAAAATGTATACCAGTGATGGCTACAATGGGTCTTCGTTATTGTTAAGGTATTTTTCCTCCCGATACATAATAAAATTAGTCACAAACGTGGGCACCATCAAGTTTCTGCCCAGTTTTGGAAAAATCATAGATCCGGGGCTGCTCAGAATTAAGAAAATAGGAAGACGGCAATGCAGGACACAGACCGTATTACCCATAGATATAATAAAGAAGGTATCACCTCTTCCGTTTTAAATGCCGACCAGCCTACGAATATTATTATTCGTAGCAACCAGCGCAGGTCTTTCTAGTGAACAATACGAACCAGTAGCCTAAAAATAAACAATTTACTTTGACTTTCTGTAAGAATTGCATAATTATTATAGAACACTGATTCACACAATTTTGTTTTTAGGGTTACGTACCCAAGGTTAAAATGGGACCCTATTACTAAGACTTCGCTGTCCGTCTGCCACTAGGCCGTATCTCATGAACCGTGATAGATAGACACTTGAATTTTTTTACAGATGATGTATTTCAGTTGCCGCTATAACAACAAATAAACAACTAAAAAACAGAATCATATAAATATTTAAGGTGGCTCCCATACAACAAACGTGATTTTTTGCCGTTTAGATAATGGTACGGAACCCTTTGTGCGCGAGTCCGACTCGCATTTGGCCGGTTTTTTCAATTTTAAGTTAAACAGTTTTAAAAGTAGGGTTACGACTTGGGCCTAACTTCGAGTAACATTGGCTTATTCATCAACGAAAATCGTTTTTTTAAATCGCGATTGAGTACTGAATTAGGAGTAAGGAGCTCGTGGCTTAATAATAACATCCGCACGGGTCGATCTTAAAGGTTAAGCTACGCTTGCCGAGGTCAGTCTGTAGATGGGTGATCATCTTAAAATATCAAGACTCCTCCGTGCCTCGGAAAACCTCATTGGGCCCGGCTGTCATTTATAGGTCTTTGGCAAACCACACGTTCTGTGCTGAGCTTAGATTCCTTCACCTCTCTTTGTGGAATAAGGGATATTTAAATAAAATAATAGTAATCTGTGCCCGGTGTTATCAACCCTGCAGTTTTTCCTGTAGATTCAATGTTTTTCGCAAATTATTTCAGTTTTTTACCATAAAGCAAAATAATAACAAAAATCCGCAATAAGAAGAAATACCGCGTACTGCGCGTATAGATCGCGTGCACCATAAACTTACTAGTGTATCTATATAAAACAGTCTTTGGATGCACTAAACAACCCTTCCGAATGAACTCGACAAGCATATAAAAAAAAAGATAGATTTTATGTGAAACAACTGAATGAGAGACAGAAAGCGCTGAATCTAAATAATAACTACTGGATTAATGACAGGAAGAAAATGAGATGTCGATCCAAATAGATTTATCGATCTTTCTCAGAAACAATCTCCGTTCTAATTCTTTTGCCAATCATACATAGGCAAACATAGGCGAAGGTCATTCTTGCGCAGAAAATCTTAAAACCCTGCGATTCAGAAAATTACATAAAATGAACAACGCCATCTATCGACAATGAAGTTGAACTGTCAAAATATTTGTTTAGACAAAGCCTACATATAACGATAACATGTCGATATGTTCACTTTTCTCTTGCTAACTAGGTATTGAAAGTTCCACAAATAACTCATCCATATTTGTGTTATTATCGAGCATTAATTAGGTTCTTATTTTAGTTAGATTCGTTTTCTTTGGTCAATAGATTGCGCTGCATCTCGTAATGAAAATTATTGTTTTTTTGAACACTTTTTAATTCCTAATTTTATAACTAAGTTGTTTACGCCTAATATACTTTTACGTGATGCGTGCAGGACTGAGTCAACGCGACGCTTAGCGCTCCTATCCAGTTTCTTATCAAATTAAAAAAATCAATATTTTTTGATTTTGTAAGTCGATTTTGATTAAATAAACTCTAAATGTAACTCGGGATAATACTTCACATTTTTAAGTACCTAGATTTTGAATCCAATCATTGGTTTTTGCGTGATGCTGCCACAAACAAACAGACAAAAAAAAAACAATTATTGCATTTTTGTGGTCTATGTTTTTATACGACTTCAAAAAAGGAGGAGGTTCTCAAGTCAATTGTATGTAAATTTTTTTTGGGTGTTTGCCAATTATGAATTGATTTTGATGATTCTTTTTTAAACAAAAGTCTATACTCCCAAGGTGGT
>NDFZ01000594.1:0-11337 GCA_002192655.3 Mamestra configurata | reverse complement strand
TCTTAGTTTGACAATAATGAAGAATGTTTGATTTAAGACTTGTTTCATGAACTTAACTATATTTAAAACAGAACAGTAAGTAAATAAATATAATAAAACCAGCAGATCAGTAAAAACGCGCAATATTCCCGCAAATAGGTCACAGGAGAGGTCCCAGTACCGGCCCCTGTAGAACCTCATAGCTAGCAAACGTCTCATGATGGAGATGATGGCTCTATTAAGTCATCATCCCCGTTCATCATCATCGAGACGTTTGCTAACTTTCAGCTAACAGGCTAATTTTATTACTTTCAATTCAGAAATGTTTTGAAAGGTTTGAAGTAAGCTTTCNAGGCTAATTTTATTACTTTCAATTCAGAAATGTTTTGAAAGGTTTGAAGTAAGCTTTCTGAGGTGTTAAACGCAATGCATGTTACTCAAAGGCGTACATAAAACAAATGCTTCAACAAAGTTCTTGACAGTATCGTACACCTGGCTAACATAATCACGACTATAACGTGTAATCGGTGGGCACAGAGCACAGTCACTAAACTGCGGTATAGTGTGGTGTAGTCACGTAGAATGTCGTAATAAAGACGTGTTCCATCTGTTTATTGTCAAAAATTGAATCTAGCAACGAGGACACGGAATGTTTTGTGTTCCACGATGTAGGTTACATCCTAGAAATCGCAGTTTGTCTTGCAATACTACAGATAGAGTTGGTAAAGCTCCGTGAACTTAATTAACATTGTTTGGCACTTACGGATGTTTGTTTTTTCACACATTCGACATTCCTACGTATCTAGCTCAACCTGTATCGCAATGTATTGTTTTGGCGGTGGTGAATCTAGTGTAGTTTTGCAATCTATCAACTCGCCCTATTGTAGTCCTAGATCCTTATTACCGAAGTTTGCCTCAGCATCCATGCTTCCGCATTCGCACTGTGAATCTTGCCAGAGGCGGCGTCGTTTCTGCCTGCAATTGCTTCGTCGAATACAACGCAACATCTTCGTATTGGCCTTTTAACGAAGTCATTATGAATCCTTAGTTTCAAGCATAAACAACGCAGGCTAAACCCACGCTTGGCCATTGCTTAATTTGTTGCATATTCAAAAAAAAACAAGAATTTAATCCACGCAACAATCTAAACCGCATTACTAAAATAATTATGGATGTACAAACATCCATAAAAAGGCCTATAACGTATAAAATATTAAATAATAGTTAAAATATCTTCGAAGATTTCATAATTGCCCCTTATTATTGGTGCGTGCATGCGTCAGACAAAACTTGCTAGACACTCAGTCGCCAGAAAAAACTGAGGTCGTAATATGCAAATGAAGAAGTGACGAGATGACGAAATGACCATTTAGCCTGCAGCTGACCTTGGGCAGTGATAGTCGGAGAAAGGAAGCGCACTAAACGGTTTCTTAATCTTAATTTTTTTCCGAGTATGTGCTACGGATATTTCTCCATATGTTTCAGTTTTTGCATTCGCATTTAAAGTTTGAAGGTCAGTGTTGCCAATAAAGTGATAAAAAATAATTTCAGACAGGTGTCTGTAATCTCAATCTTAATGTAACTAATTTAAAAAAAAAACAGGCGCAAAAAAATTTAAAGTGGTTGCCACTTAGTTGCTCATATGTAGGCCTCTACAAGATTTGTAATGAACTAGGAAATAAAGCAAAAAATAATCGAACCCACAGATTGATGATCTTCCTTACCTTAAATAAAACCCATGGAAGATTAATATAATATGAATAATTTTCGTCTGCATCTACAAACAAATAAAATAGTCCAAACTTACATTCTCACATTATTACGACTGACTTTATAAATTCCATTAAACATGTTGATGGAGACTGCACCTCACACTTTATCAACGTTAAGTTCAAAACTGGTTGGATTACAGTTTACACACTGAAACACGTTTCTTTAATCGAGCATAGCATAACGTTAACTCAAATGCTCCAGTTAAACAGATACAACATTTACATTCTCAAGCATTTGAGAAACTAAGCCAAGTAGAGTAAGCTGTAGATGTAAAATAAGAAGTAAAAATAAAAGCAACATTGATTTAATCAGAGTGCCAATTCTACATTTTTTTAAGCAACGTACGCATTCGCATGTCAGCTACAAACTGTTGCATGCAAAAAAAAAAAAAACTAGGCATTTTTTGGCAGATTGCGACTGAGATGCGAATTCCAAAGTTGCATAAAAGTTAGGAAAATTGGTCCTCTGGTATTTTCAAACTGTCAGTATGTTGGAAATTGTCACATGGAAGGCTAAAGCTGAAAACTTCTCATGTAATGCGGAATAGGCATAAGTTGACAACATGGAAAATACAAAGTGACTTTCAAAAAATTACAATTGGGTTACTGTTTTAATGTGTAAAGGAGACCAGGATAAGCATGGAGTTAAAATTAAAGCACATTGTAAAGCCGAAGCGAAGAACTCATCGTCCTCAACCTTAACATTACACTGGCCTTGAATTTACTAACGCTCACACTCCGACTAAACTAATCTATTCAATCTGTCGCGAAAATGATTAATGCTTAGATAAGTTTTAAGTGATAACTTTTAACTTATATTAGTGAGCAGAAGAAATAAATGAAACCCAATCCAGCAAAATTTATCTTAAAATGTTTGTCTGCACCTAAAATTAAGACCTAGACTTATGATGAAGTGTCGAGATGTTGAAAAGCAAATTGTATTGAATCAACGAATTAACTAAATAATAACTTTGCATCAATTAAATTAAAGCTCGTTGCTTCGCAGTTATAAAATAACATAAAACATACAATTACATTGTATTATTTTAATAACAATGTTAAATTCTGAAGACGTAACACAAAAGATTACAAGATAAGTAAAATGCTAATAACTAACAACGTAACGTAAGCTGCCACGCCTGACACATTGTTCACACGCTTGAAATCACTTAAGATGTATAAAATAAGCTATCTTCTCAATCACTTAAGACTTGCAAACCAGTCACAAGAACTAATGACCCGATTACATGGGATTTCCAATCGCACCGCCACAGCCGAAGCCATGTAACAAATAGGATACACCTGACGATTGACAAGCTAAAATATCGAATTCCAAACTTACATAACAAACCAATAGAGTTAAAAATAACATGCGGAAAGTTCAATCATGATGGTAGTTTGTTTGTTATACAGATACCACTATTTATTAATAGTNTTCCAAACTTACATAACAAACCAATAGAGTTAAAAATAACATGCGGAAAGTTCAATCATGATGGTCGTTTGTTTGTTATACAGATACCACTATTTATTAATAGTTACAAATTGTATGGCAAATGTCAAAGAACATTCAGTCAATCAAGAATTAGCGTTTCAAAGGGCATGGGCTAGTGAAAACAATCATTACTCGTGAGAATAAGATGTTTTATTGGCCACAGATGTGCTTTCGACGCGGGCCGGATTAGCATAAGATACGAGTTTAGATAAGTGATAGAGATGCTGTGCGCCGCGGTTGTGCTCGCAGATTGTAGCGCGTTTTTTGTTGTCATACTTTTTGTATTCGCGTGATTGAATCTCAAAGACTGGCGGGCTTAATTTAGATTTAATAGATGATGATGATGGAGTGGTAGAGTCATCAGTATCACTCATCGTATTCATTAGCCCTTTCGTTCTAGCGTTAACAAGTCTGGTTAATGATATTTTATTCTAGCTATCACTTCGTTAACGAAACCTTGCATCAAAATAAACAAATAATGATCCTCCATTTTATACGTACTGTATGTTTTTTTCCTGTATGCCGCTAAGACCACACAGGTAAAAGCATCGTAAGCATGTCAAGTAGGTGCTTATAACTGAAGCTTCTATTTGCTATTCAGATCTCTGTACCAATACAAAACTAACAGTCATACTGCCGATATTACAAATCCAGACACATAAAAGGTGTACCAAGAACATTTAATTTTCAGGAAACGAAAACTATAAACGGCCCAATAATTATTACTTCAACTTTTGATTTAATGCTTTTGTGGAGAATATTATTACTAGAATAATAAATTAGTTATTTTAAGAAAACCAACAGAAAAACCACTTTCAGGTCTAGAAGATTTTGTTTATAGTAAGTTGAATACGAAAAACTTTGTAAGCACTTACTTGGCATTTCGCGTAGATGACAATGATACCTAGACACTTGTAAGTTTAGCGACTACTTTTCAGACTTCCTCGAAATCATATTGATGGTCTGTCACACCACTTACCAAACCAAGTCTAGGGTTGTCATCAATTAGATTATCAGCTACAAACAGCAAGATAAACAGTCAAACTGTTGATATATCTAACATTCTTTCTCCGTAACTTTTACCCAGTACTTACGCAAGCCCTCGGCATTTTTATTGATACGCGCTTAAAATTACGAAAAGAGCTGGTTTGTTGGTCTTATTAATGTTGATCTATTATAGGCATCTATTTTGAGACTTCCCGTTTACCGGTCTTTCACTGTGAGTAAATATTGAAGATGGAACTTTTTTTATTAATTGAGTAATAAAATTGTGTGAGCAGTTATAAAATCCACATAGAAATACGTTATGATTGCAAATTATAGGAGTAAAAACTGTTTTGTGTCAAAGAAGATCAATCATTCATGTAAAGATTTTCAAATAGTACGGGGTTACGTTGATTTCTTGTAGGCTAGGTGTCCTCGTCTATGAACTTAACACCGGTCATTGCTATTTTCCGCGTCACAATTATTATATGTTGGAGATTACAATATCATCAAGCCAGTTTCGACTGCCTAATTTAATTTCATTAAATATAATTTTGATTATTTAGTTAAGACTAAGTCATTATTGTACTTGTTCTTCTTTCTCATCAGGTACTAACACAAATATTATTTAATTAGGTTTTGGTCTTTTCACTTTTACGTCAGACGCTCGTGTTTATCTGCTCTACGACGCATACAAAGCTTCTTTCTTAAAACTCTCAGTACACTTAAACACCTCTTCATCTTGATACATGAAGACTGACCTATAACACACGTTTAATCCACGGCTCGATAACGTAACGTACGACCAGTTTACATTAGATAAAGCATCCAATACGGACGTGAGAATGTAGGTCGAACGGCCGGCCTAACTTGAGTGAAGCTGTTAGCCGTTGGACCTGCATTGAGCCTACTACTGTGTTGCGTTACCAATCTGTAACAGCCCTATTACTCTCTTAATTAAATACTGTTTGAGTGTTAGTTTCATGGTTGACGTTTAATGCTGAAATATTTTCTATCGCTTACAGGTTTGCCTTTCGTTTCAGTCTTCGACCATTTTATCGGTACTCGCCTGTTTCTGTTTGGCTTGACCGCAACCACGCTTCTTTGCATTCAGGTTTTGGGATCTCTGAGGATCTTTAGTTAAACGAGATTTCTTTCGTTCAATCCATCCAAAGGTTGTCTGGAAGAGATTGCCTTGTGCGATAAGACCGCCCATTGTACACTTATTTTATGTATGATTGTCCTGTTCTTATTATGAGGTGTAGGTACAATAAAGTATATAATAAATAAATTGCAATAAAGCTGTTTCGCGAAAATTTTGGTCGAAGCCCCTCCTCGATCAATTACCATGACCGATACATTAACCTTTACTCACCGTTCATAAACAATGTCTCAATATCAAAATTATATTGTTTTACGAGTATCAACATTCTAATATTGGGTAAGAAGTTCTGGAAGGATACAATTCAAGGAAACTGACTACTTTCTCTTTTGTGGGCTAAGTTAGAGCAAGGAGGGCTGTTCTAATAAGTATCTATGGTTTTTTGTGATGGAGGAATAGGTCAAATTGACAATGATTTTTTACTTTTTCATTAAGCAGAGGGTCTAGCAGCCCTAGACAAGCCCTACGATAGTGTCGTAAGATGCTCAACGGACGTCGTAGTGTAGGACAGTAAAAGTTACGTCGTCCATTGTCGGCGTGGCCATAAAATTTAAATTTATTATCTCCACCGTATAATTATTTGCTAAACTACACTTTTGCCAAGTTACCACATAGGTAGTCGTTGATCAATATACATAATTTAATACGAAGGTACGTCAAACATACATTGCAAAATTTTGCTTGTTTTGGAACCGGTTACGACTCTCGAATCTTAATTTCTGCAAATTATCTAATTGTGACATCTAAATACTAATTAGAGGAAGAATTTCAAATTTAAATGTCGAGGTTATGGCTGACGAAAGACATCAAAGTAAGCAAATTATAGTGAATGTTCTTCGAACAGTGACAATTACGACAACTAACGATTTGTTTGTGTATCTCAGCACGTTGGTTAACGAACATTACCGACGCCTACACATCTAGCAATTAATTTCACTAACGACTCGTCGGTTTTAATGGCAAAGATTTCATAAACTGCCAATAGTTTGCTGTCAATAAACAAAGAAGCAATTTCTAATTTTGTAGTACTATCGTAAATTATTGTTTACCGGTAACGTATCACTTAAGTGTTAGAAATGGATACCTTTAATATTGTTATCACTAAAGCTGAAAGAAAATCAAAAGGAAATGCTTAGCTACTTCCGGGTATGTCCTACAAATGTTATCACAAGGGTGTTATTTCAATTCAGCGTTTCATTCATACTTTTCAACAATGACTTTGGTGTTGCTTTGAAAATCAATTCTTACTTTTTTTATGCTTCTCTTAATGAGCATAGCCTAAGGTTAATTATGATTACACTCATTTTAGATGCCAAGATCTTATATAATAATTAAATTGTGTTCAGCAATGAGCATTTTATACAAATATCATAGAATCCCATGACAGCTTACCGCCAAAAGCTTTTCTGATGGCTCTACAATCGCAGTTCATTTACCCCCCTTACAAAACATGAGCTTTAAAGATTAAATAACTTTGGTTGCTTTGGTGTTGGGACTGTTAGGTAATTTTACGATTCGCTAAAAGTTTTACAAATCTAAAAAAGTGGTGAAAATTCTTTTTAGTAGNTGTTAGGTAATTTTACGATTCGCTAAAAGTTTTACAAATCTAAAAAAGTGGTGAAAATTCTTTTTGGTAGGTCTTTTGAGTTTGTGGAGAATCCATAAAAATATTTTCCGTAAATTCGCTACCTACTTTAAGTTATAAGCACTAGTTGAAAAATAAAAACAAAATAATACCGTTTATACAAAATTAAAATTAATTGAGTCTAACAGCGCTCAAGTGTGAAGATGTAACAAGTGATAATGTCGCTTATTTCTCTAAATTGACGGGTGTTATTGCTCATAAATAGTATGTATTTCTAAAGAGTTGCAATAAAGCTGCACTTAGGTATATTCAAATTCAGTCGTAAAATGTATGAAAGCGTTCATAACGTATGTACTTACCGCGTCGCTGAATGGCGCGATCAAGTTGCTGATGTTGAACGCGACAGCTTCGCTCACCAGCAGCAGGTGAACCACGGCCAGCCACATCCTGGTCTCATCACGCACCACTCATCACCACACTACACTGTCACCACACCAGATTACTATCTCACCACCAATTAGATAACTATTCTTCCATTTTAATTTTAATGCAAACTATTATTTAATTTAAACAAAAACAAAAATTTGATATTTTGTTATAATTCCATTTTTGAATTTTATTTATCATAAATAAAAATTTTGACATTAGGTTTTTTGTCTTGTTTTTCGTACGCGTCTGGACGCGTGCGGAGTTTGGCGGGAAAATGTGGGCGCATGCGCAGCGGCGCACCGCGCGCCTCATATTGCACAATAGATTAGCGTGAGGCCGACCTTAGAACTTGTCCCCTAGAAGGCTCCGCGGAGGATATCGCAAGGCTTGACTAATGTGGAGCTGGCGACGGGGTGGCAACCTGTTTCTAATAGGTACCTACAATCTCAATAAGAGCGTTGACATTTTGCCACCGTCCATTGCTGACATTTCTGGCACACGCTGCGTGTGCGCGTCATACTAATGAGCAAATAAGTTAATAATGCGGTTGCTATGTTATTTTCACTTTCAATAGTGCACAAAAAAAATCAACTTTTAGGACTAAGAAGTCTAGCAAAGCTGTCTCTTAATTTAAATAAAAGATAGATATATGTACCTATTGTTAAAAATGCGTAGAGAAAGTAGGTAGGCAGCTGTTTTTTAATCCAAAGTCGACATCATAAGATAAATAACAACACATACAATATGCATGCAGTAAATTGAGGAAAACATTGACTAAATTAGCAATCCAGCCTACATCTTGTTCAGATTAGCTAAGATCAAGATGTCAAAGCTCTGTCTTGTGTGCTTTAGGGAACAAAGCTGGAAGCTATTTATGTGAAGTTCATATTTTTGTTTTGCTTAAGATTTTCATAGTCTTACTTTCAGCAGTTAGTGGATTAATGGAGGTCAGATATGCAGTCGATCTACATACAATACTGGTATTCAGCTGAAGGCAGTGTGACTGGAAGCTGACTCCAATCTAGTTGGGAAATCTAGGCAGATGGATGAATTCTTTAGTGAGCCTAGTAACTAATGTCTTGATCAGTCAGCTTTGAACGAGACAAATTGTAAAATATGTAGTAGGTACCTAGGTAGTTAAGGTTCTTTAAATAAGCTCATAAATTAAAACGAACATCACATTTTGTACTTACCTCAATTAGACAAAGTAAACGTACAAACTCATAAAATTGTTAATTATTACATAACAACAGATAGGCTTTCCGGTCACACGGTTTTTAAAATGGCTGCACATTTAAATTCGCAAGTACCTACCTATAACCAGTGAGAATAGAGAGCGAAAATTAAAATGTAACTAAAACCATGTGAATAATATCCCTCATTACTTTTGGCAATGATAATTTTTAATGTCGTGTAAAAGTTCTAAGTGAAAGAATTAGCTCTGCTCTTCATTCATTTCTTTTGCGTAAATTAAAAGTGGGAAATTAATTAAAAACTTCTTTTGTTTTTGGTTCATCAAAACTGCTTTCAAAAGAAATTATTCCGTTTTTAATTTTTATGGTCTTCTCCGCCGTAGCTTGTTGTAGACAGAAGTAGGCTCTACATAGTCTACATTCTACGGTCCATAGCGCAAAGAAAACACCGCATTTCGCCTCCTGAAACCGGGGTTTCGGGAGACAAGTATACAAAATTCAATTAAGCTTGAACTATTTTTTTTATTTAATAAATAAAAAAAACATTGTATTAAGAAAAACTATTTATAACTAAATTATTTTTGGTGTTTCGTAGGTCGATTCAAACTTTATAATTTCTCTGAAGTTTGCTTTTCGTTGTCACACGAATTTGCTATTAGGTAGGTACGTTTTTTTTTCAAAATCTAAATTCATGTATTCAAATTAGGCTGAGTGCCAGCACTTTTTGAACGTCAAAGTTCTACATAAAGACAGTCCCCCAAAACGCCCGCCCGTCACCACTTCCTAGTGTTTTAGCTGGGAAGAAGTAGTGGCGCAACTAACTCTTTAGATGGATTATACCTGCACTAGGTACTTACTTATTTAATTACCATTTTGCCAGAGGAAACAATCCTGAAAGAAATTATGTTCCTAGGTACTAAGCGTTGCACAAAATTATTTTTCAATATTACACCATTGTTTTGAGACGGTTTTGACTCCGAGCCTAGTTAGGCAGTATGTACCTATACCTAACTCTATAGGAAGGCCTATAGGGCTTAAGATTGGGAACTTATTTTGATGAATAAGTAGATAGCGCCTTGTTTAGAAAGACCACAGCATAAAATTATCTATTATACGCACTGTGGCATTACTTAGAATATAGTATGATTGGGTTNAAAACGCCCGCCCGTCACCACTTCCTAGTGTTTTAGCTGGGAAGAAGTAGTGGCGCAACAAACTCTTTAGATGGATTATACCTGCACTACTTACTTATTTAATTACCATTTTGCCAGAGGAAACAATCCTGAAAGAAATTATGTTCCTAGGTACTAAGCGTTGCACAAAATTATTTTTAAATATTACACCATTGTTTTGAGACGGTTTTGACTCCGAGCCTAGTTAGGCAGTATGTACCTATACCTAAATCTATAGTAAGGCCTATAGGGCTTAAGATTGGGAACTTATTTTGATGAATAAGTAGATAGCGCCTTGTTAAGAAAGACCACAGCATAAAATTATCTATTATACGCACTGTGGCATTACTTAGAATATAGTATGATTAGGTTACTAGTAAGACACTGGCTGCAAAAACCCGTTCGAAATACAAACATAATCATGGATTACTGCAGCCCTAAGCAAATCAGCAAGTCGGTAATTCTATACTACTCTACTCATGTCTATGGTTTCCGTTTAAAAAAGGTCTCCCGGAAAAAGGATAGCTTTCCGTGTTTGTTTTAGGTGACTTTAATAAACCAAAGTTAGGCGAACCTAGAATGTGCATGACTAGAAAACCCTGGCCAGTACCTAGGTCCTGCTTCCTACTACCACTTTGCGGACGAGCTTATTTTTACCTTGCTCTTGTTTTAGTTCGTTGTCGATAATACATTCCAAATGAGAAAAAGATTTAAGCATACCTAATCATCGTTTGTACACTAAGATTATATAATATTTAAAATCTTAATGTTAAGGTGTAGCCAAACTGGACAANGTCCTGCTTCCTACTACCACTTTGCGGACGAGCTTATTTTTACCTTGCTCTTGTTTTAGTTCGTTTTAGTTCGTTGTCGATAATACATTCCAAATGAGAAAAAGATTTAAGCATACCTAATCATCGTTTGTACACTAAGACTATATAATATTTAAAATCTTAATGTTAAGGTGTAGCCAAACTGGACATCAAATAAATATATTGTAGTAACCTTTCCTATTCATTCTTTGACTCATTCAATTTATTAGTTAAAATTAACATGAAATATTGTTTTGAAAGACACGAGTTTCAAAATATGGCCATGAAACT
This sequence comes from Mamestra configurata, assembly GCA_002192655.3. Classification (NCBI taxonomy): domain Eukaryota; kingdom Metazoa; phylum Arthropoda; class Insecta; order Lepidoptera; family Noctuidae; genus Mamestra; species Mamestra configurata. The sequence goes on along the minus strand of NDFZ01000594.1, from coordinate 463 downwards.
TATATCCTTATCCGCTTGGTCCATTTGTAATGACAACCGTGTTTGGATGTTTCCACTGAGTCATTGCTGTACAGTCAGCGACAATAAATTATAATCGATCGAGTAATCAAATGTCGTCAAAACCTAAAAACATCAATAGTCACAACAGCTTTGGCCTCAAAATGCAGTAAACAGATAAATGTTACAAAATTCGATAAACTTTTATAAAATTGATATTCTAGTTCTAGTTCACCGACTTTATTTTGTTATTCCGCACATGGTGCACTTATGAAGTTTTAAATATTATAGAAACCATGACAATATACGGGCTTAGAGTCGTGCAATTTTGTCCATTGTGTTCAATGAACTAGATTTTAATTCAAATTTTAAAATATTGTTTTGATAAAGCAGGAATTCTGTTTTGAATTTGGAATGAACTGTCGTCCAGAATTGATGAAGTTCAGCGGCTGTTTTAATTATTCGT
>NDFZ01000592.1:0-11334 GCA_002192655.3 Mamestra configurata | reverse complement strand
CCATCACAGAGACTGTTCCGAAATGCATCAACCTCAGTTCGGCGATTTAGGCATGAATGCGAAGCAAACTCACTATCGCATGTAGGTGTAACATTAGTTAGGAGGATTATAAGCTGTTTCAATCTTTGTAAGTACAACAAAGAATGAAATCTCAATACTAATGTAGGATAGGATATAGGTAGGTATAGGTACTAATATATTAAAGCTGAAGAGTTTGTTTGGACGCGCTAATCTCTGGAACTGCCAGGCGGATTTGGAAAATTATTTTTGTAAATGATAGCCATTCATGAGGAAGGCTATAGTATTATACGGGAACGGGAAAAAAGGGTGATACGGAGTAGAATACGCCCGCGACTAAGCCCGAAACTACGGACATCGGGCTTAGAGAGTAGCCCCCTGATGCAGCTGAGTACCAGTATTTTACACGGAGCGACAGTCTATCTGACCTCCAANACTCACTATCGCATGTAAGGTGTAACATTAGTTAGGAGGATTATAAGCTGTTTCAATCGTTGTACAACAAAGAATTAAATCTCAATACTAATGTAGGATAGGATATAGGTAGGTATACTAATATATTAAAGCTGAAGAGTTTGTTTGGACGCGCTTATCTCTGGAACTGCCAGGCGGATTTGGAAAATTCTTTTTGTATATATATAGCCATTCATGAGGAAGGCTATAGTATTATACGGGAACGGGAAAAAAGGGTGATACGGAGTAGAATACGCCCGCGACTAAGCCCGAAACTACGGACATCGGGCTTAGAGAGTAGCCCCCTGATGCAGCTGAGTACCAGTATTTTACACGGAGCGACAGTCTATCTGACCTCCAAAACCCAGTAACTGGGTAAAATTATACCCCTTAGCAAGACCGGTGGAAGAGTTTCAGGCTTCTGACTACCCGTAACGGCTTAACGTGCTTACCGAGGCACGAAGGATACTCGGAATGGATGGTTACCAATCCACGGAAAGACTTCGGCAAGCGTAGCTTAACTTCGAAGTTCGACATTCCTCTAGCTAGTCTCTTCGGGGACTAGAGGAGTGATGATTTGATGATATGTTATGTACCAAACACAAACCTGCAATCGTCTTCTGTCACCAGTCAGCGATAAAACACAATTTACGGCGCTAAAACAAATAGTAGATATTACATCAGTATGTAAAGTTTATCGCTCTCCTCTGAAAGTGCACCTCCCAAGCTTGAAGACTTACCTATTGTTTGTTCGGCGGCAACTTTTTTTAAGTTATCTTGATTCGATAAGGGATGGGTCTCGGCGCCACCTGTTGGGGCCACGAATGCAGCGATAAAAGAAAAAATGAAGGCAAAAATAAGTGGGCGTTTCTTTCTACTTCTGCTTCAGATGTAGTTGAGATACATTTTATTATATGATGTTAAAGTTGGTACTGTGTAGTAGTAACAAGCAATAATGAAACGCTTCTTGCAACTAACCTTCAACGATGCATTAAAAAATACCTACAGATGGACGCGTTACCATGGCCGACCTGGAATACTCTAACGGCCCGGAATGTTTGCCTTTGTAACATGACGTTTCAGCTACTTTTGGTAGCTAATTTGACAGTTGGTTAAAGGTAGATACGTTATTGAAACGGGCTGTAAATAGACTCCGCACTCAGGTCGGCCGCAGTAAACAGTAAAACAACCTCCAGTGGGGGTTCTCGGATGTCTCCGATCTTCAGTGTTTGTGTGGTTACTCTCCGCAGTTCATAGCCCATTTTTCGTCTTACACCGCAAGCCCTGTCGCCTGTACATGTCAGAGCCAATCATCAAATGTTACAACACTATTTGCCATCGATACCTACGCTAAGAAGAAGAATACAGATGAATATCTGGATTCACCCTAATCGCAAGCCGTTTATAATCTACCTAATCTTATCGATTTACTTAAAGTTAAAAGTAAGATACATCGATGTTTGGAACGTTCTTCTGCAAATAGAAAATAGGTAACGAAACAAATGGTATTATTGAACCCTCAAAATGAGAATAAAATCATTTAATTTTCAACGCAGTCAGGCTGGCAGAAACTTAAAATGACTAACTAATATTCATGTTTAGCAAGTATGTTTAGCTGCAAAAAAAAATGCATAATTAAAAATATATCTTGCCTACCTACATAAAACTCAAAATAATCTCAAAATTGGCGTCGAAAAATTCCTCGAAAGTGCCCAAAAGATTAATATTTAATTGCTTTAATAAACAAAAATGCCACACAGAGAGTTAATGAGTGAGCGGTTTATCGAAATCGCTCATTCTCTGGCCCACATAAAAATGGTGGAATTCTCAGAATTTCGATCAGGTAGATAATTAACTTTTACAATGAGAAGCTCGAAAAATGCTTTTGTCTTTAAAATATTGTGTTTAAGTGGCGTTAACAAAGGGTATGTAGATATTTGTTAATGTCGTCAGTAGTTGATGACTCAGTCTTGGGGAGGCTGTTCAAATCTACCACCTTTTTATGCGACGGGACGTTTCCTTCAAGTAGGTTACTGTTTTGCTAGTTGTGAAGGCAAATGGGGGTTTCGTTGACTGAGATTATGGACTTTTTTGGGTTCCGTACCCGAAGGGTGCCAACGGGACCCTATTATTAACCCAATGCTGTTCGTCCGTCCGTCTATCTACTAGCGAGCTGTATCTCATGAACCGTAATAGGTAGACAGTAGAAATTTTCAGAGTGAATGCCAGACACTCTGCGAAAATAAAATAAAAATAACGGGGCCCCATACACAAGTAATTCCTTCGGTTTATGGAACGGTTTTAGTCACTAGAAGCTGCTGTCTACTCTAAACGTACAAAATTAGCTTGAAAACGAAGTTATTATGATAAACCCTTGCTGTAAGTATATATTAGTAATCGGTATGTTATAGATTCAAAACGTTTGTGTGTTTCGAACATGTAACGACTAGCAAGCAGGAGAAAGAGTCATTAGGAGTTTATTAATATGCATGGGCCTTTAAATAGGGTTGTCGAGCGTGAAACGTTAAATCTAAATGTCAAAGACTACTCGGTATATTATGTAGTCAGAAAAATCTGTCCATTTTGACGTTACAGAAGGGTTTCTTTTTATACTCCAAATCCTAACTGAATATTTTAGTGCAAAAGTGAGTTTGTTTGTTTAGCTTTCACGACTATGGGTGCGTTCATAAAGAAGCAGGTTTTCGGTACAGACAGGTCGGTACAGATCGGTGAAGGCAAAATAGACCTGGCACATACTGGACACAGGTTGATTCGGTACCAACACGGACGGACAGATTTTACCTTAACCGATCAGTAGGTACCGACCCGAAAACCTGCTTCTTTTAAGAACGCACCCATCTTCGAAACGATTTTAATGAATTCTGGCACGGAGATAGATTTGAGCGCGCGCTATTAAAACCGCGGGACACCTCTAGTTATTCCGCCGTTATTTTAATTAATTAAGTAATTTAGGAATCTACAAAAATAAGGTCCATTATGCACAATGTCTTAATTACAGCTGGCAGCCCTAAAGCAAGGCTTACAACGGAGCCCATTGCTGCACATTCCGTCCTCAAACAAAGGCATCGTTGCATGAGATACGTTCTTTTTTCCAACCTGTGTATGCGCGGCTTTAGATCGCGTTCCTTTTTTAAACGCGTGCACTTTTTTTTGTCTACCTTTATTTGATCTTTCCATGATGACAAGGAAATAAAGATTTATTGTGATTGGATTCAAAGTTCCTTTTGATTATTTACTTATCTTTATTACCTATTAATCGTCGTAAATTCATAATTCTGAACAAATACTTAAATTAAAATCTGCATTTAAATTTCAATGAATTTTAAACTAATTAGATAAACTGATTATTAGATAATTAAGTAGTAATCTACCAACCTACATTATTCTTGGTTAAGTACCCAGTCACCAAGATTTATGAAAAGTTGTTTTGATTAATATTTTAACTAATTGAGTCATTCTGCTAAGTGACATTTAACTAGCCAATGTTTTCAGAAACAACAAAACAACACCTACTTAAAAACAATAAACTAACAATTGGTTTGCAACTAATATTTTATTGCCTTAGAAAGTTGCTGTCTTTTTCTTTTAAGTATCTTTTTTCTTCAGTAAATACAAAGAATACGCGCCACGCGGCCGGCTTCTCTAGCGCCGCCGACCGACCGCAAAAAGTGGCGCCTGCCTCAGCAGAAGTGCAATTATTTTCAGCTTTATTTACATTTATCTGTATACAATTATGCATCTTAACTTAAGTAGTTATGGTTCAAAACGATTAGAACTCAAGTGACAGGGCAAGCACGCTTTCTTCTGCATGAGACGCTGAGTGTTGGTAAAATACTACTCTATCGACTATCGATATGAATCTGTACTTGAAAGTTTGACATTACGTCCGCCATTGTACTTTTTGCAGTTTTTAATAAAGTTAAAAAAACTAAGAACCGAAATTTGTACGGCAACGAACTTTACTCTATGTACCGCATACCNGTCCGCCATTGTACTTTTTGCAGTTTTTAATAAAGTTAAAAAAACTAAGAACCGAAATTTGTACGGCAACGAACTTTACTCTGTGTACCGCATACCTCTATTAAGTCATAAACTCATAACATTGTGCTACAAAAGCAAATCCTAAGGTTAAAGTTTAAACATAATCTTTTAAATATAATAAAATAATAGAAACTGAGCGAAACTTTTATTATGATCAAAATGAAATAAAAGCTGTCGCAATTTCCATATACATTTTTCGAACAAACTACAAAAGCATACCAAATTAATTTGAAAATTATCGTTTAAATTATTTTCATAGAACCCGAAAAGTCTAATCGATAATTTGATTCACATCCCTACTCACCAGCGAACCGATCCGCTTGCTCGCTCATCGCGTCGTTCCTTTCGTTCATTCAGTCGAGCTTTGGTGGCCATTGTGAGCGGGCTGTGCTCGTGCGTTATTGAAATTCGTGAACGCGTGTTCAATATTTGTCATGAAATTCACGTGCGTTATACAATAACAAAGTATAGTGCCACAAACAAACGTTCAAGTGTTACATCCATGTGAAAATAACAGTAACTGTGATTAATATAACGTAATAATAGTAATCTTAGTGATATTTTTAGTAGTAGTCCAGATATTTTGGTGATGACTTGATATGAATGTCTTAGGAATGGTTTAGCTTGTTCATATAGGTAGTCGTTATGGTGACTGTATAGTGTTTATTACTAACAATAAGAAGTAATTGAGACGGCAATGGCGGTGGTCAATGTTTGCGTGTGTTTTCTGTTGGTTATGTACCAGTTGTCAGGAGCATCCAGCGAATCTTCATCGGAATCAACAGACCTTGGATTGACAGGTATACACATGGAAATATCTTCTAAAATAGAAAACTAGACGTCGCTAGCTAAATACCTACCCTGCGTGTTATGAAACCCTTTTTGTTTTGTAAATAATGCTACATTCGACATGTCCGCGTCTAAACGCGTTATTAGGTAGCCCGTAGAAGATACCTACTTAAAATATAATAGCCTATTTAACACGTTATATTTATTTGATAGGTTCAGCCCATAAAAACGCTTCGTAAATAATGAGCTAATTTTTAAAACAAAAATCAGACGGTTCAAGCGTTATCTTGCGAGGTCACAAATAAGTGTTACTACAACAGTTTTTATGTTAAATTACTTTTATTATAAATTTGATTAGGTATCTAATTAACGAATGAGCGGATTTACTTGTAAAGTAAATACCTACCTGCCTATGTTTCTAGTTATGTTCAATCTGTTTACGTTAGCCGGACGGTATGTACTCATTAGTAGAAAGACTAATTTAAATGTAGACCTAAATTCATTATTAGCATTCACTAGGCAATAAGTAGATATTATGTATCTAATTACATATAAAAATACATTTGCAGTGTAGGTTCATGAAACAATGCATCTTTCTAAAGTTTTAGTAACTTCACTGTTCCTAATACCTACCTACGTTTTAGTTCGTTCATTAATTCTCTACTCGCATCCGTATTCCGTAGTCCCCACAGATACTTAACAGCTTTTTAATCTGTCTTACCTGAGAAAGGATCGTTTACTTCAAAATAGAACCGACGCCACTAAAGACATTTGAAGTGGCTTCTAAATTCCATACAATGGCTAAACAATACACATTGTTTCATTCGTTCATTGGTCCCGGTAAAGAATTGTCGCCAAGTAGAGAAGGTAATTTAGAATCTTTGTTTTCTAGATAATGGGTAGGTGTGTGTAATGCAGGGTTTTAGTTGGATGGAAGTTGTGTGCCTAAGTTATTCCATTACGGAAACCTATGTCTGAGACCGTTTGTGCCCTGCATCCGAACCGAATCGAAGTTTGAGTCCCGAGTTCCAAATTAGAAATGTTCGGAATAAGATCGCATGGAGTTCGGGTCCAGTGCGCAACCCGGATCGACATTTCTCGAATTCGACTATTTCACTGAACATGCAACGGATTTCTGCTGATCTCCGGTACAGAAGTGGAACCGATACCTATCCTACCAATAAACATTTTGTTCTTTTTTTTTTGTCTTACCGATAAAGTCACCACAGCTATTCGTCAACGCTACGATATCATTGTTGTAACATGTTCATTCATGCAGACAACTGTCAAGTGTCAATTTGATGTGAAATGATAGTCGTTCATTTGTTACGGCAAGAGAGCCGGGACTTGCTACCGAAAGGCCTACTACCGGTTTTTAATTTTATTGTCGTCTAGTCTAATAAGTAGGTACATACATACTATATGTATTTCAAAATAACTAATTTATTCTAAGATACAAATTAACTAGGTACTAACCTTCTTATTTGTATTTAATGCATTATGCCTAGTAAGGTCTTTGCCTTTAGGAAAACCCATGAAAAGGACATGGTTTGAAAAAAAAAACATTTAAAAAATATTATACGATTCGTTCGGCGCCATTTGCACGCGAATTCGCACTTGGACGCACTTCTTAATGCACCCTGCTGCCGTTAGTGTCTTGCTTTCAACGCCGTAGAGTGACAGCGACTGCGCAACTCTTCCAGCGCCCTGGCCAAAAGTACCTAGTTTTAATGAACGCCATCGGTTTAAGACGGAGTAATCGGAGTCTCAACCTTCAGTGCGAAGGACAGCCAAGACGCGTTGACGTGAGGATCCACCAAAAAAAGATACCAGAATCTTAAGCTATGCTTTTTTAAGTCCGGCAATCCTGCACCAGGTACTCTGGCTAGTAGTGAGACCTGACGGCAATACAAAGTTAACCATGTTGAGATGAGACTACAACCAGATCATGCATTAGTTGTACCTCATCCTTATCATCATCCTACAACCGTTCTCATGTATCTTTATCAAAATATCTTTTATTGTATTCAATTACAGTATCGATAATAATCGTTGCGTTGCTATGGCGATAAAGTGTGCGTGACCCGACGCTATGTGTGGCTATGTTGGGGTCGTCTTCCACTCTTATGCAGCTGAGTACCAGTATTTATTTATGGAGCTACTACCATTCTGACCTCCACAAAAAAATAAAAAAATTTAAACGTTCGCAATCGCATCACTTAAAATATGTGGAAATTGAGGCTTTTTTGACAGATTGCGACTGAGATACGAATGTAGACGTTGCTTTAAAAATAGAAGAATTGACCCTCCGGATAATGCAAATTGGTTCCTTGACAAGACTGTTGTCACATTTTCAGTTCAGACCGTCGTTAACGACAGTCAAAGGTCTACTAATGACTGTCGGGATCAATGGCTTCTTTCAGACGTACGGAGGACTCTCGGTATGTCATGAAATAATATAGTCCTCCTGACCGATATCGGCCATGGCGGCCAATCTCAACCGAGACTAGCCATCGGCGCGGGACATATTATAGTGCACAAGTGTGTGCGCAAACACAGATGCACTCCCTCTTCCATCACTCGTATACATTCCGATGGGAAGGCAAACCGACACGACCGGAGAGAGATCTGGCGCAGGACCAACGGCTTAACGTGCTTTCCGAGGCACAGGAGTGTCACACTACCAACTTCCTAACTCCGGGCTGTCNCCAATCTCAACCGAGACTAGCCATCGGCGCGGGACATATTATAGTGCACAAGTGTGTGCGCAAACACAGATGCACTCCCTCTTCCATCACTCGTATATATTCCGATGGGAAGGCAAACCGACACGACCGGAGAGAGATCTGGCGCAGGACCAACGGTTTAACGTCGTACCAACGTACCAACTTCCTAACTCCGGGCTGTCACTGAGAAATTCCTATTGGAGAAATCCAGTCGACATCATGAGTTTCAGCGTCGTCAGTGTATGCCTGGCAACTGCTTGACCGCACGATGAAATTATACCGTGCAGCAGACCGCTCAGAGTAGTCGCAACTGCTCAAGCGGTCCATGAATGTCTGCAAATAGAAGAGTGTAGTTCACTAAGTCGCAGCTTGAAACAGTCGATCTTGACTGCTTCAAGCTGGCCGGTATGGCCGGCCTTAGTTGCGAAGTGGATTATTCTCGTTTGCCAAAGGTGCAGGAAGCCAGAATGAGTGAAGAAACTGCAACACCTAGTTGATTGTTATAAAATAGGTGTGTCTAACACCCATTGCACAATAAAGACAAATATGTATTTGCAGCAGAGAAATTGATTATGTTCATTACAGAAGTATGCGCTAATCTAATCTAAAGCCTTTATTAGCGAAACGCCAGTGTAATTTTATTGTTTTATTTGCAAAGACCACTAGATTGCTCGTAGAGGTTTAATTTTAATGTTTTTGATACTTAGTCTGAAAACATATCGAGCTGTATTGCACCATCCCTGACTCATCCCAATCCGTTTGTAAAGTTTGGTAAAGGAGGGAGGAATTCGAGAGCTGACAAACTAAGGTATTCTTGGTTGTGCACTAAGCATCGTTGCCTGGTCGGACACGGCAATGATGCTTAGTGCCGGTGACAGGACACGACATGTCCTGTCACCGGTGGTGATGCATGGTGACCCATCCACGAAACGAAGAAAAAAAATAGGTCTCTTCCAGTGAAAACGGATGCGATTGATATCAGTACCAATCCAATATTGCGCGATATCACCGTCATACTTTCGATTACGTATCACCAATGTGGGATTGACACTTGATGACGTCATTAAAGCGATAAGCTATCGATAGATCTGATTAGAGGCAGACTTGGCGCCATCGGCTCGCCTGAATGCGCTACAGTGTAATAATTAAGTATTCTGTGATGTTATCAAGGATTAATGTTGTTGCGGTTTAGTTAACATCCTAGTAATGCACTTTGTCTAGACAAAAACTAATCTTCTGGTATCAATAAACTTAATAATTAAAAAGATTGTATCATATAATCGGTATATACTTTCTCTTGTTTTTCTTTAATATACTGGGAACACAACATTTTAAATATTCAACGTAGACCACCTTTAGGTATAGCTGTCGACCATTAGGCTGCGTTACCTCCAAAGATGTGCGAGGATGCGTAGCGAGTGATGTATGTATATGTTAAGAACCAATAGAATCGCTTGCGCTGAGCGAGGCTACGTAAATAAAGCGATTCTATTGATTCTCAACAAACTCATTCACCAGAGATGTGCGAGGATGCGTACTCACTACGCATCCTCGCACATCTCTGGTGAAAACACAGCCTAAGACCGCCATTGTTCCTGTAGGATTAAAATCACACTAATATTATAAAGGCGAAAGTTTGTGAGTGTGTGTGTATGTTTGTTACTTCTTCACGCGCAAACGGCTGGACCGGTTTAGATGAAATTTGGTATAGAAATTTTTGGTATAGTTTTATCCCGAGAGTATGTTCCCTTGGGATAATTTTCGACATTAACACGGGCGGAGCCGCGGGCGGCAACTAGTAATGTATATATATTTTATTTTTTAATATAGCAAAGCAGTTATTATCCGGTAGATATTTTTTTGTAAACTGAAAAGCATAGGTATCTAGCTATTCCATCTCTGCAGCATTGGCTTGAGAAGGTACTTACCTATTCAGCAATTGGTCACCTTAGAGCTGGAGAAATCCTAAACCAAAAATAGGTGATGAACAGAGATCGGAATAGCAGGAGGTATTATCAACTCTATGTTAATTACTTCCACGAACATAAGGTTAATATAGTCTACCTATTCCGATCTCTGGTGATAACCTATGAATCCCTCTTCTTATCTTTCTTTGCACCAGAAGCACCCATCAAGAGCAACATTACAATAGTTCCTTCGTATGGAATGGATTCACACTATATTGATGCCAACATCTGCAATCATCGCATTAAAACGGGCATAACTTGCAACTTTGTGACGTAAACGCTAATTACACGCGTCCATTGTTATAGAAGTCGTTCATTAAATCATTACAGTGAAAGCGATGCGGAGACCGTAAAATCGACTTAAAATAGATCGTAATACGGGTTTTTTATGCAAAGTATCTTCTGCCCGCGACTTCTTCCGCTTGGTATATCGATGAAAAGTATCTTAGACGTGAAAATGTAACAGACACACGGACCGAGTTACTTTTGCCATACTAGTAATATGGATGGATAAGACGCTGTGACGAACAAATCCCGTAGGTACATTTTGTTTGCAATTTGGGATTACAAAGGGCTAAGGATGTCGGAGAAAAACGGCCAAGCGCTTTAGTAATAAGAGCCTTAAATAAATGACTAAAAGGTATAGAATCTATCAGAAGCAATTAGTACCTTACTGTCAGACTGAAAATCTTACCACTATTATAAATGAAAAAGTTTGAATGGTTGGATTTTTGTAACTCAATTACCAGCCAGAACGGCTCAACGGATCTGAATCAAATTGGCGAGACGATAGATAATAGTCTGGAAGAGCACCTAAAGAACTTTCTATCCCGGGAGTCCCTAGGGATAATTTTAAATTGATTCACGCNAAGAACTTTCTATCCCGGGAGTCCCTAGGGATAATTTTAAATTGATTCACGCGGGCGAGAGCGCAAGCAGAAGCTCAAACTGGCGCCGCTCAAACTTAAAATCAAAATGGCGCCGAATGCATATTTTTGCTGCGTTTGCCAATTGGTTTCCATATCGGAAATCAATGCTTTCGTTTCAATTGTCACTAGTCCCGGTTCCGTGTCTCCGGAATCGGTTAATATCCTAAAACTCTTGCAATGTTCAGGAATTTAATTTATAGTATTTTTATGCAAACTGCAGTTGCCTACTGTTTAGTAGAATCCTTGCATAATAAGCAATCCAGATCAACGATTTACTGATGAAAATAAGGTTGTATGCGTGTACCGTTTTATGAAAGTAGAAAGGAAAGGAAGTTTCCGTGTTTTACGTTCCATTGTGGTCTTACAATAAGCGTTGTGAGGTTAATAGCA
>NDFZ01000591.1:0-11332 GCA_002192655.3 Mamestra configurata | reverse complement strand
GACTTTGTCTCTGTCATCTATGACCTAGACTAGAGTCAAGAGCAAACCCATCTCGAATACAAAAAATGAAATATGTAGTTGTAATTTTAATCAAAATCACTGACCTTCCCTCAGTGTAAAATATATATACCTTCAACTTTCTGACCAACTAACTCCCTTCAGTAGGCTAGTTCATCGAAACCGGGCTCGAGACTCATTCAAGTATTTTCGCTATGCCCCCTAAATGCCCATCCACACCCACTTGAAAAATACATTCTGTTTATAGATTTTTATTGTCATTTCAGTTACTAGACAAAGGTTAGCGGAATCAAAAGCAAAAGAAGATGCAAATTGTGCGAAAATCGATTCAAACAACACCGAAGTGCTTTGCGCTAAAATAAAATTGGAAGACAATGCTCAAGCTTTCGATTTACCAGTAGAACCCGAATCCCTGAAACCACTACCTGCGGTCGTACAACCATCACCCGAAGACAATCAACCTTCACCCGTAGCGGTAGAAATAGAACCTGAAATGGTACAGCCACAACCTAAAAAAACCAAACCTACGGTCAAGCGGCTGCAACCTTCAGCCAAGAAACCACCAGTAATCAGGCAACCTGCACCTGTAAGGAAGAGAGGAGCAAAAGGTAAGCAACAAAACGCACAGTCCCATATACAAACACCATCAGTAGTTGACCTATTGAAAAAGCAAGTAGCGGATGCTGAAGTTAAACTAACCCCACCGAACCCACCAGGGCTAGTAGAATCTCGTAAGAACTCCAACGATAGCAACTCTAATAAGTCCTGGACGAGAGACATATCCAGTTCGAGCAATAACACTTGCATTGGTTCCGTCTGTTCCAATGACTTTGTCCGAATAAACAAGAAGCTGCCAGTACTGAAACTTACTAATATAGATAGTGAAGTTAAGAAACGTCAGAATGAAGCGCTAGAAGCTGCGGCTGCTATTGTGGAGGAGACGGACGAAGATCTATCGGACTCGTATGATTCCGATAGCTCCCACAGCAGAGAAAGGAAGTTTTCCGAACAGTTAAATGACTCATTAGGTGCTAACTCGCTACATTTGAGCGCCTCGTCTAGCAGCCAGTTTACGAATACACGTCAAAAGGAAAGCACTTCTGATTACGCAAAAGATAGTAGTTCTGATTACCCAAAAGACAGTTCTTCTAATTACGATAAAGCAGCTGACAAACTAAGCCAAACAATGGAAAAGGTAGACCTAGAAATAATACAGTGGATGAGCTCAGATAACGAAGATGTCGGTGAGAACTTCGTTAAGTTTAGAGATAAAATGTTCGATATCTTGGATAGAGAATTTGGAGTTATAACACATTGTCGCCATCTTAAAGAAATGTTAAACCCTGAAAAAAAATATGATATCGACGAGGCTTGTATTCCTGAGCGCATTCAAGATTGTGATGCCGATGACAGCATCGACATTGCTCTGGAAGAAAAAACTGCTCCACTTAAAGAAACTGCTCCGGTCGAAGTAAATACTCCGGTCAAAGATAACACTCCGGCCATAGAAAACACCCCGGCCAAAGAAAATACTCCAATTGAAAAAATATATAAAGAAGTTGAAAATAAGTTTGTAGAACCAAGAAAAAGACCCAGTAGACAACTATCAAGTAATTCTGAGGGTAATGTTTCAAATGCGAGCACTAAAGCTAGCAAAGACGCAACCTCAGACGACGAGATGGCGGCCAACCCCAACTACGACCACCACGATGATGACGACACCCTCTCTCTGTTCGCTGAAAGCATCAGCGGCTTTGAATCCTCCAGAATTAACACAGCGATTTCTTCAGCCGTTGTCTCCAAACCGCCCCCGGTCGAGGAATACATTCCTAAACCAGTCAAGGATGTCTATCAACCAAACACTGAAAAACAAACCTACTGCCCAACGAAAATAAGAGAAGACGCTCAAATGTCAGCGTCCAAAGTCATCACCATTTGCGAAAAACAAAATGCGGATTCAACTTCTATTTACAAGCAAAGCAATAGCACAGACGACACGGAAAGTTTCCAAGACTTTACTGAAGACATATTCTTAGACACAAGGCTAGTAGGTGCACCGGATATGATCAAGAAACCGCGTCTGATGGAGTCGTACTTTGAAGGGTTACCTAAAACCAGAAGCGTCGTTTTTGGCCACTTATGTTTCTATAACCTTATGAACTGTTGCCGGAATTATTATAATGGACAGTGTCGGTTCATGCACTTGATACCGGCCAACGAACAAATTAAAGAAAAGCTAAGTCAGTTGGACGAGAGGATGTTAATACAGGAGTATTTGTTGTTGAGGAGGTGGACGGAGCTGAGGAGGCGGTACGGAATGTGTTATGTGGACGAGTGCGCCAAGCGGGGGCTCACGAGGATCCTCGTAGAGATGGCTTACGACTTCATAGTGAAGGCCAGAAATGAGTCCGAAGAAGACACTCGGCTAAGAGTCTACACAATAGAAGCGACATTGTTACATTTGAACTCTGTCGACTTGAGTATTTGTGAAGATTTGTTGAAGCTGACGATCCACTCGGACCAGGCCAACAGGACGCTGCTCTGCGACGTGTTCATGGCGACGATGTCGATCACGCAGAACTTTTCGCGGTTCAAAGTAGTGTTTTTAACTCTTACGTATTTCATGGTGGATAACGACCGGACGTTTAACAAAGATGTGGTGGAGCATATTCTGGAGCGCGTGTGTATATTGCCGTTCGACGAGCCGGTGGCGCGGGCGCTGATACAGATGATGCGGTTGACGAAGGCGGATATCTTCAACAACTCGATGATCGGTCACTTCGAGAAGCAGATCTGTGTGAACAAGGCGGTGCTGGAGGAGTACTCGCTGCTGAAGAGCCAGTGCGCGCTGTCGTCGCTGCTGGCGTCGTCGCTGGCGGAGGCGCCCGAGCCGCAGCCGCCCGCCGCCTCGCCCGACACCACCAACCTCGACAATATGGTGAGCTCTTTTTCATNGAGGCGCCCGAGCCGCAGCCGCCCGCCGCCTCGCCCGACACCACCAACCTCGACAATATGGTGAGCTCTTTTTCATTACTTAATAAAGCTCGGGTCTACCACTGCCCGTCATTTCTTAGCCCTTCATGGTATACATTTTATAAAATTAGTATTTTTCATTGTTCTGATGAATAATAACTTCGTACTATTTTGNATTACTTAATAAAGCTCGGGTCTACCACTGCCCGTCATTTCTTAGCCCTTCATGGTATACATTTTTATAAAATTAGTATTTTTCATTGTTCTGATGAATAATAACTTCGTACTATTTTAATTATAGGTAGATACGTTTATAATTGGTAGCTATTGAGATTTATACTCATTTTAAACCACTGAATTCATGCTGATTTTCGTAACGGACCAAGTAATTGCTTATAAGAACAATCAAATTATTTTGGACATTTCAAGTCATGAGTCCAAAAAAAGGTTTGTTACTTCGACGAGGATTTCGCCAAATTTAATTTCCTACAATACTAGTGACATTACCGATCATCATATTATCAAAAGCACATGAGAATTTACTGTTATCTTTAACTGATAAAATGATTTTCAACAGAACAAAGCGACCGATGAGCCGTCGAAGCCAATAATTACTAGGACTATAGGCATGAACCCGCCAATCATCTTCAACCGGACGGCCACAAGTCCCGGAGACTCGCGCGTCCTCGTAAGCCCTGGTCACTCGAACGTTTTCATCAGCCCGTCGAAATCTTACGAAAACGCTGGGCCATCGAGGTCTCTTGTCAACAACACCGGGTCAGATTCCAGCGAGGACTCAGTGAATATTAGGATGTGGAGGAATCGGTCAATATTCCCCCATTTACAACCGCCTCCGATGGCCAACCGGGGTGCTATGCACGGGCCAAGACGTGGCAGCCCAATGCATGGGGCCATGAGGCCCCCGATGCGGCCTCATATGAGACCGCCCCCGAGGCCACCTTTTAACCAACGGCTGGTGACGTTCAAGAGCCCTTCTGTATGTATACCTAATTTCATAACTCCTGCAGGATAGATTTCTGAGAACTGTCATTACCTTTGTGTTTTTTAGGGTGTTACCACACCATCGATCAAATGCCATCTATCGGCGATCAATCGATTGGTGTAGATCCCTTTGATCGAACATCGACAATCGAAAATAAACCGTTCGCTTATGAACTTAACAGATTATTATAAGCAAATGGGTGAATAATTGCATACAGTCCGCATCCGCGTTAACCAAAATCTTGGTCATTAATTCGTGAAACGAAAATACTTGATCGCGGTTACTTATACAATGCAATGACAAAACTTCATTTACAAAAGTTAAATGAAGTTTTGTCATTTGATTTAATTTTGTATAATATCAAATCTCGAAGAATTTTTACATACTACAGAACCTATTACCAACGCTCTATACGAGAATGCTGTAGACTTCTAGAGTAGTAATTTAGCTCAAAAACCCCATAATTTAATTTTAAGTCTACATAAAAGAGACGTTTCCTTTTTGAAAGGCTTTCTTTATTATAAGAACATTAGCCGATTGTATCAGTCGATTTTACTGCGGACAATAAATGAAAAACACAATACTGGTTCATATGAATATTTTGAAACTATAATAACCCTGTCACCGAAATAAAAAATAAACTTTCCATTTACATAAAACGTCAAAACAACTCAAACTAGTCAAGGATATTGACTGCTGTTCGGACGAAATATTCCAAGCAGTCTGATCTATTACTATAGTGACATCAAATCTGTTATAAAAGACAACATATTCGCATGACCTAGTATTGCGAGTGTTTTGATTTATTGTCGTATCGTCGTCTCTCTCCACCTTGTATAACAGAAATGGCAAGCTATAAGTCCAGGACATAGACTAAAATACAGTAAACATTTAAACGATACACACACAAACCATGCATTAAGGCTTATTTATAATAATCTATCTGATTGCCCTCTTGAATTCGTACGTCCAATCATATTTGCCCATTTTAACCTTTTGAACGCCATTGTCACGTATACACGACAGACAAGCGCGTGCCCTGTACGCAAAACGTCACAAATATGTGACAAAAAGTACGGCGATTTTGTGGCTCGGCGTCGGGGGCACGACGATGCGTTTAAGCTCTGGCGTTCAAAAGGTTAAATGTGACTTAAAATTCACAAGTCCCTGATGAACATATGCATTTCAGTAATCGTCTTTACCATTCCTTTCAGAACTACATGACCAGACAGTCGGGGCCGAAGTACTGAAGCTCTTGACTTCGTTAAGTAAGTTACTGTTAAGTTATCATGCTGTAACTGTCGGAGTTTTAGCTTTACCTAGATTCCTAACTTACTCCCTGCTTCTGAACTGAGAATTCGACGTTCAGAGCTTGTGAAACTCTACTTTACCATGAGAACTTGACCAACTTTAGCATTTGTTGTTCACAAGTTTATGACTTCAAGTTCTTAATCCAGAAACCGGGGAATTTGTGAATAGTCGTATAAATGTTAGGGACTACTAACCGGTGAATACAATGTAAGGTCGTTTTGAATTTAGGCAACAGGTCTGAAAGAGCACATTATATAATCTTGTGTGTGATGCTCATTTTCAAAACGTCCCATCATATATGCAAGAACTCTTTGGACTTCAGCATTTCGTCAAAAATATACTCCTAAAGGTACTTTCTTAACAGGACAATAATAAATAACTAGCAGTTACCTCAGCCAGGAAGTTATAAGTTGTTAAACTTTGATATAATTATTGTTTTGCAGTGCGAGCAACATTGTAGTATAAGTATTACTAACTCAGTAACTTTATGTGAATGTCCATAGAACTTACTTCTTATTTCTGTATTTTATAAGTAGACTTATTAGCAGTGATCGGATGATCGGGCGCTAATATACCTAAACTCTACTTTTATTCCCACGAAAGTATAATACGGACATGCTTTTCAGAATCCCGGATCCCGGAATCGTTCGAAATTCCTGAGATTGCTAAAAAATGCCCGCATACAAAATATAGTTAAAACTCTTTGTCAACTCTCATTGTAATTTTTTAATTTAAAAAGCCGATTCTAATAGATCTTTTAATTTACAATGAAACTTTTATGAGAACTGGTTTAGTAACAGGCCAGCAGCCTTGACTACTTAGGGAATTGAATCAATTGTAATTGTATGTGTAGCTCCATTTATTGTTCAATCCCGGGCAACCGGGATTACTTATTTATTCAGAAAGGAATGTCCATATTATTCTTTCACGGTAAGAAGTTTAGGTATATAAGCGCCCGATTATCCAATCACTGCTTATTAGCTGACATCCTTATTTACTGAACTTCACCTGTTTGTTTTAGCTGTAAGCCTTAAATAAATTTGTTAAATAATAGAGACATGTGTTGGTAGCAAGTCTTCACTTAATTGTATTAATCCAGCCGCCTATGACTAAGTAAAAGTTATTTACTAGCAAATTAAATAAGGATTCTGTTCCACAAGAAAAAATTATTATTGTTGCCAAAGGTATTGCCAAGAACATAATCAGTGGAAAATTGCAAATGACTTGAGGTGCAAAAAATTAGCCTGTGATGTGACGGCTGTGACTGACACAGACGTAGTTATCTAAAGGGTCGGGAACCCTATGTCACCCTAAGAAATAAAATAAACCTAACCAGCTTTTCACCGTTTCGGTTCCCCATCTAGTCTGCTTATGGCATCTTGAGAAGTTATTTGTGCTTGAATTCAATAACAAATTCCTTAGTTTGACGTTATGTTAGGTGTTGTGTATGAAAAGAGTCTATTTAACGATAAGGACAAGGTAGGAATCTAATTTTAGTACCTGTACTCATATAATGTTACAATATGTTTCTAATGTCGATGCTCCTAGTATAAAATAAAGACTCATCATAACCCTTAGGGCGCGTTCCCACTATGTCGTGACGATTTTATCATTGGACGACTGTCACATACATTTTGTATGGAAAAAGTCGTGGACGACGATTAATCGTGTGTTCCTATATGTGAACATCTTCATTTAAATACGCAAAGCACGACGCTTTAAACGACACGATATTTTATTGTCGTCACAACATAGTGGGAACGCGGCCTTAAGGTCATGCAAAAATGCTTTTTATTTTTATAAGGATAAGCTTCAAAATTGTGAAAAAAATTGTGTCATCTGCCGATTAAAAACTCTTTTTGGAAGAAGTAAATGTTTGCTTCGGAGGTCAAAATGTTTTTCATATTGGTACACTAGCCTTAGTTTTTTTTTCAGAGAAAAAAAAATGTGTTTATGCAAATGGTCTTTATGGCATGTATAATAAAATTCGATTCGATTATTTAAATTCGTTGACGGACGGAAAAGTGCCAGTAATTATTAGGTTTCGTAAATTCTTTTGTTTTTTTTCCCTAGTTTAGGCAAAAGTGTAAATATTTTTATATTACCTCGTTATTCATAAGAAAAATTGACATCTGCGGAAATGAGACAATTCTTGCTAACAATAAAAATCTTGTTTACTTATTTGAAAGAATTTGACCTAATATAATAAGTAAAACAATTTAGTGCTAATTAATTAGTTAAAACAATTTTAAACTCAAAACTGCATTTAATTCATAAAATGAAGACAAATGTTTCAATAATATTGACTTTAAAAGTATTTATATCTGGGATCCCCAAACATCTCTAGATTTACAAAACATCAACAGTAATGAGATACTCAGGATGGCCTAAGATCCAATATTGGGCCAACTAGTTTGGGTCCGTTGGGCATACAATTGACGCTGAAAGAAGGCTCCTAGATCCTAGAAATATACTTCTACCGCATAAAGTTTTAATTTAAATTTCCAAAATATTCCTGGACATAAAATGCTTCAACTTTTCCTTATAAGTACTTGAATTGCTCCGTTGGTCTCGCGGTCGCAAGCGCGACTGCCGAGCGTGGAGTCCTGGGTTCGATTCCGAGGTCGGGCAAAAAGAGTTATTGGGTTTTTCCAATAGGAATTTCCCAGTGACAGCCCGGAGTTTGGAAGTTGTTGGTGTGACATCCCTGTCTCGGAAAGCACGTTAAGGCGTTGGTCCTGCGCCAGATCTCACACGACCGAAGTCGTGTCGAGTTGCCGTCCCATCGGAATATAAGAGTGATGGAATAGCGAGTGCACCTGTGTTTGCGCACACACTTGTGCACTAGGTATAATATGTCCCGCGCCGATGGCTAGTCTCGGTTGAGATTGGCCGCCATGACCGAAATTGGTCAGGAGGACTTTATATATTTTTTCATTTCTGCATTGTCCAGTCCACGTTATCATAAATATAGGCACTTAAATACATGCTCGATCTGTAAATATTTAGATATAGTTTAAACTTTTCGTTTAGGTTAAAAGGTTTGCTAGAATTTGACAATCGAGTTTATTAATTCTTAAGGTTATTATTGTTGAGTAAAGAAAAAACAAAATCTATGGTAGCTGTTACGTAATAGTTACGAACTGTTTTTTGAAAATACAAAACGAAATTGAAACGTTTCTTGTGTAACTGATTATATTTTCAGGGACCTTTAATTTTTAGATGATCCGTTAATATGGAATATGCATGAAAAAAAATACCTAACCAGTATATCGATAAATATACGGAACGAGATATAACAAAACTAAACAAATATATCCCTCTCTTTAAAAATGTCGTACTTCTCTTTCTATAAGAGCTGATATTAGTGTTTTATTCAGCAAATAAAAATAATAACATGCATATTCCCTATTACCCATAACATATTATTTGCCTCTGTGGCACTAGGCAAATATATCTGCTACCTCTAATTTCAAGTGTTAAGTAGCAAGTCACACTTAAAAAATTAGTTAGTCACAATAAAAAAAAAAAACTGTTTTTCATCAATGCTACTTAAAAAAATCATTTAGTTATAAGATGACTCTATTGAGCTATAGTTTTAACCGAAGTACAGTATCCTATATGGATTAAACTACTTACTTACGTATCTGATTATAAATCTGTTTGTTTAATAAGTTTGAGCTGTGAAAATATTTTTATAATAAAAATATGGTCTAAGTGAAACCTTTTTATTATTACCACTTAAACCCCATAATTAGTCACCTGATTTATCTACTGGACGAAAAGCGATCATTCTGATTTAACCACTTCCCTACGCTAAGGTAAGGGTCAGCTCACAACGGGGAATGACGCTAAGCACTTTGAATGATAGCGATACAATATAGAACTACAAACTACACAATAAGGATCACATCTTAGTGAGAGAACCAACTGGCCTCGTCAGGCATCGTAGTCCAGTCGAGTCTCGGTGAGTTGACCCTAAACTAAATCGACACAGCTCTGAGGTACAGCCGGTCGACTCTGTAAACATGTCGAAGTGAAGGCTTGGGTGAAGTGATCACGAGGTGAGCTGTGACCGGCAGTTAGCATCAAATGTAGTGCAGCTTTATTCAGGTGTCCTTATAGTGCTATTCACACAAAGTGGTCATCATAATCTACACAAGTTTTTCATTGTTTCATTCATAACAGCACACTAGTAGGCCTTGTGTGTTGTTGTATACTAACTTTTTATTGAATTTAATGTGTTTGCTCTTGACACGGACTAAACTATACGTTTTATTTAATTAAAATGAAAGTTTAACCGTTTGACCGCCGGAGCGTAAACGCATCGCCGCGCCGTCCCCTTCCACACCAAGCCACAAAATCGGCGCAGATACTTACAAAAAAATCTTATCGATAACCAATTATAATCATTGCTTCTCGTCCCATATTTTTAAAATCAAAACATTACTCGTAACATCATTATTTTATTTCGTTTTGTACTATTTTTGTAAAATATTTACAACAAATGTCAAAATTAACTCGCGACAAAAGTTAACCAACTGAAATTTTACATTTCAACGACCTCGCGCTACACTAGTGCCCCTAGCGAATTCAANCCAACTGAAATTTTACATTTCGAAGACCTCGCCAAACACTAGTGCCCCTAGCGAATTCAGACGCGGTAGCTCTCATTGGAATACATACTCGTTCAGGTAGAGCAGATGGGATTGGTTTTGGCTCCTCAAAATCTGTTGGCAGCTAGGGAGGGTTCAAGGGATAAGGATTCAATGGTAATTCACGTTAATTCATTCAATAAATAAGACACCAGCTTGTAGAAAACCAAATATAATTAAATGACACTGCAGTGTCTCATAGCCAATACATTATATAAAATAATGAGAATACATTTCAAATAATAATACATACCATCGTAATAAAATATAGGTGGGAACTTGAGCCTCGACTATAAATTAAAAGTAAAAATATACAACTACAAGACAATCAGTCTTAAAAGAACAGTCAACGCCATTTTCACTTACTCAAAAAGTTGCCATCTACAAAAATCTTTTCATATAATTTTCCAAAAATTATGCTTGCTCATGGCGTGGACTGCATTCGACAATAAAGTAAAAACTTCGGATATTCCTGAAAGAAAACACACGATCTTAACCTACGTAGGTATAAATATTAATAGCGACTACAATATTGTCATAGCGAAGCGTATTTATTAGTGTAAAAAAAACTACGTACGTGTTCAGCCGAACGAAAATGGAGTAGCATAAAATACAAATACGTGTTTTGAGTCCCTATGTCCAGCAGTGGACTTCATTAAACCTTATGAGGGTATTTTTAATCCTTTTCTTAACATTTCGACATACTATCAAATATCTTCTTTAATATCTAAGCTTGTTAGTAACTTAAAGAATAACTGATAGTTCTAAGCTACTAAACTAACAAAATACACCTTATTCAATGAGTTTGAAGTGTTACTGTATTTCTTACTACTCCCATTTTGTCCAACAATACTTATATTATTTGTACTAAAAAAAAGCTATACAATTTGGCGTCATAATACTGAATATGCAATAATACATTATATCATAATACGATTTAATTGGATATAGGTAAGTACATACGTGAATCACCGAATAGTTCTAGTAGAACTTATTCAAAGGAATTTTGAAGCTTAAAAATACATATTTTATAAGAAAGTTCAATGTAAATTAGTACATGAAATATACATCAAGACTACGATATTCGTATGATTTTTAAAAACAAGGCAGATCATTTACCCTGACGGTAAAAGAGAATATAAATATTCCATGTACTGATAAATTGTATCTTTCCACTATTATAAGTTATTATTCGACGGGAATAAGCCAATCGCGGATGTTATACAATAATAAGAAAATACTATGAGTATAGCACCAATTGCATACAAAATATCGACAATACTAGCGACATGAGATTGTCATAATTGTCAATTACTACGACACATTTTCAAACGAAACGTCATGTTAGAAAGGCAAACATGACGTTTCAGCT
>NDFZ01000590.1:0-11330 GCA_002192655.3 Mamestra configurata | reverse complement strand
CGGCAAATAGTATTTTATAAAAATAATATACCTAAGCATATTAAAAAATATGAAGAAAAAAAAACGTACGTTCTATCAATCTAATCATATTTACCGCCTCATAAAAGATTTAAAGGTTTTGTAGGCTTAACTACATAGATGTACAACAGTGAAATATCTGACGATATTTTAGTCTGAAAATCCAGATATAACTTTACCTCAATCCCGTTCAGACCTCAAACGGCGTAAAGGAAAGCCTAGAAGCCGACGACGAGGCAAGTGAAGCTAGCGAGATCGAAGACCCCTCATCGAGCAGCACCCGCGGCCCCGCCCCCTCCGCCTCGGCGCCCCCCTCCGCGTCCCCCTCTGCGTCTGCCAGTGCGTCACCCGTGCCATCTGCTGCGTCCGTCACGCCACATGATTCCACCACCCATGCTGCCTTCTCCCAGGATACCACTACTACCGTAAGTAGAATGTTGCTTTGATTTTCTTGTTAATCAACACAACTGGTTCGAATCTTCTGCATTGTATAGGGTATTTTCTTAGATAGGAAAATAATAATTTTATTAAGGCCGTCCGTTAGGTTTTCAAAAAATATTGAAGGCGTATTTTCAGATCGATAAGAATTGATAAAGGTAAAGAACATCAAATTTCAAGAGTGGGGGCTGGTGACGTCACGTTTAAGTAAAAAGTGTACCATAACGTGACGCAACGCACTGTTTTGTCTTCATTTTTTTTACGTAAAAAAAGGACAAATACGTCCAATATTTATTGGAAATCAAAGTAACGGTTGGTACGTTAGACTTTTTTGGGAAAATAACATATGGTCCCCAAGGATTGTTATCAACTTTAATTGATTCTAAAGCTACTACAAAGCTAAGATACTTCTGAAACTGACAGTATTCGTTTGTTGTAGGAAATTGTGACAACCACGGTGACTGACGTACCAGAGAGCGAGACCGCTGAGACTGGCGAAGTCAGCGAGACTTCCAGCCGACGATCCACTAGCGAGGTGGGTACTTTTTCTGAATACAGCATTCTGCAAAATGTCTGGTGTCTTGAGTGTATCTTGCATGCTTGTGCTGTTCAAAATCTTTAAGAATTAGATCTGGTCTGGCGCCAGATATCTGTTTGGTCGAGTCAGATTGCCGCCCCACCGGACTATGAGAGTGATGAATGAAAGAGTTTATCTATGTTTGTCCAACACACTTGTGCACTATAATATCTCCTGCATGTGGCTAGTCTCCGTTGAGATTGGTCGCCATGGCTGAAATCGATCAGGAGGAAAGGAGGACTATTACAATTTTAAAACTTAGTTTAAGGTCATACTAAGTTTGTGGTTGTCACCTCTTTACAGACGGAAGGCGAAGGTCTACGCGCAGCTCTAGAGCATGCAGAGGAACGTGCGCCACCACCACCCGCGCACGCGCTCAAACACGAGTTGCAGCACTCCCAGCCTGTAAGTATTTAATGAAACAATCATTGTGCTTCCCTTTTCTTGATTGAAAGTACTTTGACTTTCAACTTATAATTTCCGGAAAGGCAAAACACAACTTGCAATTCGCAACAAGGGCCTATACCCGTAGTTTTAATTTTTTGCACATTGTGCCTAAGCAAAGGCATAATATCACAAGGAAGGTTTAAACTGTTATTTTCCGTCGATTGGACGAAATGGCAGAATATCCTGGCAAAATCTTAGTGTATCAATCTGCTCAATAATCAAGATCACTCTATACTTCCCCACTTCAGTATCTCTGAAGACACATCGCTGGTGTCAGTTTTAATTTCAGGCTTCTAGGAAATGACAAATTGCTTAAAGTGATTCTGGTCCTCAACATCAAAGGATCAAACGAGATGCTCAAACTGACCCCTAGTTACGCTTACAGGGCTACACAGTGCGCGGTGCGGGGCTGGCCAACGGGCCCGGCTCGGCGAGTGCGCTGTACCCAGCTCTGTGCGTAGGAGGAGCTGCGCTGGCGGCTGCTGCTTGTGTGGCGCTAGCTGTGGCACGCCGCCGCGACCGCGCGCCGCCTGCTCAGGGCTTTGTGCAGGTCAGTATTGGAGGATAAACTCTATGTAAAGCAATGTTTGTAGGTGAGAGGAGCTCGTGGCTAAATAATAACAGCCGCACGGGTCCATTTTCAAGGATAAGTAACGCTTGCCGCAGTCTTTTCGTGGATGGGTGACCAACTGACCATCTTAACATGCCGAGATTCCTCCGTGCCTCAGAAAGCTGTTAGTCCCGGCTGTCATTCGTAGCTCTTTGATAGTCGTTATGGATAGAAATAGGTCAAGAAATCTGATAGCAGTCTTGTCAAGAGCTGTCGTATTGTTGGTTTGTGGACGTCAGATAAGCAGGTTGTTGAACCACTTAACATCTGGTGAGCCACCAGCTTCTTTGCCAGATATTACTTGGCAATAACACCCACTACATGTAGATAATGCTAAAAATATCATTAAATTAGAGATTAAAAAACGACATATTACTTAACTTTGGAAAAGCCGATGGCATTTGCCCAAAAATGGTTAAGAAAGCACCCTGGAAGTTGAACAGAGACATACAAACTGATGCGAGTAGGTATTCAGGATGCATTTTAAAATAATATTTTCTTTGTTCTCCAGGTGGAACAGACCGGTGCCGTCGCCCCCACTCCTGAGGAGCGACACGTAGCCAACATGCAGATCAACGGCTACGAGAACCCGACCTACAAGTACTTCGAGGTCAAAGAGTAGATTCCCACCTTTAGCCATCTCTCTCCCTCCCCCTCCGCCCCCGCTAGGAGTACGAAGCTCGTCAAGTCCAGCCAGGTGACTTGACTTGTATGTATCGTCAGGTCTACTTTGGACGGGAATGTTTTAGATTGTTGTGGTGTCCTTTCGGCCAATTCTTCAGTCTATTTCCTTTGGATACTCTTCAGTGTCCTCAACTTTTGTCTGAATCTCATGTTGGAGAATTTCTCTTCATGCAATATCAAAGTACTCAAAGCAGCTGTTGATGTCAAAGGAAATAGACAGACTTCTAAATTCTTGTGATGTGTGCTAGATGCCCCTAGAGACAGGGTGTTTTTCTACCCTACACCTTTATCTATTGTCCTCAGCGTAATTCTTTATGGAATGAATGTGTGTGTTACTTATATATTGTTCGGCGAGGCCGCACTCCGGGCGGGGACTCCTCTGTTATAATCATTCTTTTAATAAAGCTTGTGTGATTAGTGGGAATATTCGTTTGCCGTAACGCGGTCAGTCATACTGTTAAGGTTAGAAGTGATAACGGTTTATTTTTTGTTATTTATTTTGCACCAAAATATTTATTATTATTTTAAGGACTTAGATCTAAGTTTTTTTGTCTAGAGTCCTAGAATTCATAAGTGTCACTGTAGTCGAGTTTTTTAAATTAAGTTTTTGAAGCCGCTCCCGCAGTGGTGACGTCCGACGGACCTCTCGGTCCTCCGGTGCGTTTGTTAGTCGTTACTCGAATGATCTCAGTTTTAGTCTGTCTATCGTTTAGCTATAGTTTCCTGTTTGGTTCGTTGAATGTTACCACTGGGGCGAGTGGAACAAACGTCCATGGTACGCTGTGTATATAGGCTCCGCGTACAAATTTGAACCTAAATTACTTACACTTAATGCCCGCTTTCATTTACTTTTCTAACGTAGGTAGAACATAACGTGAATATTATGTAATAAATGCGAAAATATATTTTAATAATTAATGTGTACTTAGCGATGGGACGGGCGGCATAGCCGGCGCGGGTGAACGATCTTCTCCAGTCTTTGATTACTCTGAAACATTCCTTCAAAATAATTTGGTAATGATAAGTTGTCGCTATGTATCCTTCCCGTTCGCCCGCGGGACAATACTCAAGTTCCCGACGTGAAGATCGCCGTGTACTCAACGTGCGTGTGTAGTAGAGTACCAACTATACTACGTGTGACGACTGGCGCACGCGCAGCAGTCACGTCGTTCCGACATTCGTTTATCTAGTCAAGGCAACAGGGCATCTACTTTTGGCAGTTCTCGGCAAACGGTTGTGTACGCACCTTGGGTACGCGGTCGCGAGGCAAATAAGCTTAGTGGGTGTATGTACGGTTAATATATAAGTAGATGTACAAAAAGTAATACATTATATAGATGTTTTAGCGTCAGATACATAGATATAAAGCAAAATATAATTATATATCGCATTCGTCCGTATAAAGTAAGGGCTTGCGCTCGTGTCTAATCCCACGTACCACACTTAATGTTACGTCGTAGTTAAGATGTAATTCTGCCTCAGTATTATATACATTTAAGCTTATTTGTTACATAAGCTAATTTATATACACTATTTCTATTTATTTACGGGCGTAGTGGCGTTACTACAAATGAAGTCATATCAGATGCGCCACGGCGCTCTGTTGCTCCTATTTCGCTGCGCAGGACAATTTGCGTGAGATGAGGATAGACGGCGTTGTTGTCATCGACGTAGTGCGAGGTTTCAATAACAGATGGTGCTGTTGGATATTCGTCTAGCAGCGAAAGANACGTGTGACGACTGGCGCACGCGCAGAAGTCACGTCGTTCCGACATTCGTTTATCTAGTCAAGGCAACAGGGCATCTACTTTTGGCAGTTCTCGGCAAACGGTTGTGTACGCACCTTGGGTACGCGGTCGCGAGGCAAATAAGCTTAGTGGGTGTATGTACGGTTAATATATAAGTAGATGTACAAAAAGTAATACATTATATAGATGTTTTAGCGTCAGATACATAGATATAAAGCAAAATATAATTATATATCGCATTCGTCCGTATAAAGTAAGGGCTTGCGCTCGTGTCTAATCCCACGTACCACACTTAATGTTACGTCGTAGTTAAGATGTAATTCTGCCTCAGTATTATATACATTTAAGCTTATTTGTTACATAAGCTAATTTATATACACTATTTCTATTTATTTACGGGCGTAGTGGCGTTACTACAAATGAAGTCATATCAGATGCGCCACGGCGCTCTGTTGCTCCTATTTCGCTGCGCAGGACAATTTGCGTGAGGTGAGGATAGACGGCGTTGTTGTCATCGACGTAGTGCGAGGTTTCAATAACAGATGGTGCTGTTGGATATTCGTCTAGCAGCGAAAGAGGTGCGAGTAGGCGCCCGCCCGTGCTTATCGTACGGCATTTACGTAAGTTACTCACTGTGTATAACGTAAGTTTAATCCCGCATCAAGTAACCGCTATGTATTTTTAATAATAATGGTAACGAGCCGACCACTTATTTTTTTAACAAAACTTTTTGCTCAAAATCAGCTGTTTCTCGTCGGTATAGAATATCTACTTTCAATCGATCTAAATTTATTGTCGTTCGTCAACAATATTCGATGTTAGTAGTACCTAAAACCTGGTTTCTGTACCTTATTCCAATCACTGTTTCACGTATTTTAATAAGTATTCTACATAATAATAAATGGTTTGATGATTTTTGTGTTTACTGTGCTGCATTTTATTGTGAGTTCGAAGTTCAAATTGAATCAATAAATAGAAATTTAAATATTGGTGTTTTTATTGGCGCACTGCGCTGTATTTACCTTTCCCTACAATAGTTATATAAGTAAACTAATTAAAATCATGTTCTTACCCTCAAACACTACCCCTCGACACAATGCCTTCCTACATTCCCAAAGAATTTGACTCTTAGCTTAACTCAGAGGAAAACCTAAGGTCCATGTACTTTATATAAGTGGAGATGGTCTGTTGAGATAAACAAAACACACACGAGGTGATTTGTTCAGACATTGCAAGCATTTATCAGCTATCATGTAGGTCAACTTAGAACTTTAAGGAGCTCGATGATTAGACAAGTAACAGCTAAATAAAGAAATTTGGGTACGTTGTACTTTTTTTCTGTTATAAAATATAATCATAGCTATTAGCGGAAAAAAAAATCCAAATTGTCCAACAGATTCAAAATTTAAAAAAAAATGGCCTACTTGCTGATCCTAGAAGCTGTACCAGAATGAAGAAGACCGCAAAGTAGAACGGGAGGAAAATAAGACTTTTCCCTAAGGAGACACTTAAACTATTTACGTCTTGACTGCTTCATTGGATAGGGTACATTAAAAACTGTAGCTGCTAAACGTAAAACGTAACGAAAATTCTACTAATTTACAAAGACGGATATGATTGACGTGAATCTACTGTGACACTGAACTACAATAAAGAAACTGCTGAGTTTCTAACACGAGAAAATTGTACTTACGACTATTCTACCCTACCTAAAACAATACATCTTATATAAGCAACTCATTCCGTTATCTACAGAGTTATCTACACTAGTCAGTAACATAAAGAAATTGAAAGTTCTTAACAGTATCCCTAACGTTGGTTCCATACAGAAATACCTATTTTTTCGTATTTTTCTATTGGTCATGTAGCCTAGGTACATAAAATATTGAACAGAAAACTAACATGAATGATGGTGGGTGTATTTAATTATTGAAAAATGATATTTGTAGCTGGGACAACAGCGAACACTGAGAAGAGACTATTAATACAAATGTCAAGATACCACGAATTTGATAATAGCAATGTCCCATAATGTAGAAATGTGGTGGTATAGTAAGTAGCGACATCTGCCTACATCAGCTTAATGTTCGTTCTATGGTGTAGGTACCTATAGTAGCGACATCTGCCTACATCAGCTTAATGTTCGTTCTATGGTGTAGGTACCTACAGTAGCGACATCTGTCTATTTAAACTCATGTTAATTACATGAGGTTAAAATAGACAGTTGTCGCTTAATAAATAAGTTCTTAGGCTTAATTCATACGTACCACAACCACACCACACCGTCGCGACAAAAAATGGTCGAGTTGTGGTTACGTATGAATAGTGTTGCTGCGGCTTCTTGCGGTTGCGTTGTGGTACCCACAAAATGTGGCGGTGGTGGTTGCGTTGTGGTTGCGACGTGACTGCGATGTTGTCGGTATCACACACGCGGTCCATAATGGCGGCAAAACGTGGTCCGTGGGCATTAAACTGTTAATTTTCATACAAATTAGCACCCGCCCACGTGTAGTGGTTGTGGTACGTGTGAATAAAGCCTTTTAAGAAAGTACTGGCAACTGCCGAACTCAGAGTAGAGTACCTAAAGCAGAATATTCTTAACTATTTTGGTGTAGCACCAAAATAGTTAACTATGGCGACATCTGTCGTACCTAGACTTTTTTTTAAATATCAGTGTACTTAGTAAGTTACTCTTTCTCCTCATCTGATTTGCACGCCAGTTGAGAAGAAATAATATAAATTATGGTTACACGAGCCACCTAGTGGAATAAGCGCCAACTTCGTATCTGGGGCCGTAGATTCGTATCACTGGTTACGAAGTAAATATTTAAACTCAACCTACTGTAATCCAAAAGTTACCATTTTTTTTCATGTCCTTATAGAATGACTGAACTGCACAGAGGGGGGCGATATCGTACCCATCTATTAAAATAACACTAAAAATATATTTAAATTTACAAAAAACGTAGAATAAGAATAATTAAATGGAAAATCAAGATTAACTATGTTGGTAATATATATTTTATAGGGTTGGATATCTTAATCTGGCTCCTAGGACCATATAAAATATGCGAACTATTGTTATTTATTTGTTTGAGAAATTCGGAATTTTGACAACAGAATTGCAGTTCTCTTATGTAATTTCAACAAATCACAATAAAATCGGTCACCTTTCACGGATACGCTTAAATTATCTCATGTTTGCTTATATTTCTCGAAACAGAAAGAAGCGCCATCTATGAATTATACTCCACACTTCACACAAACGTCAACGTCCTTCAAAGCATGGTTTCAAAACTCAAACCATATTGAACTTCGCTCACCATAGACACTTCCCGCCACTAACTCCGTTGCCAAGATGGCGCCAGCAGTCCTGTGTAAACATTGACTGTGTAATTAACTTATTATTGCCTACGCTAGCTTTTACGATCGTTTCATATTCATGCGTCTATGATAGGATCTTTTTATAAACAGTGTGTGTTTGAATTCTTTAACAGTCTGTTGATACTGTAACATGCACTCGGCTACTGCTTACTTTGTAATATCGTATTAAATAACGAGGTTCTGTAGGACTTCTATTTTTTGTAGTTCCACTTTCGCTTTTTTGTTTCGAATGAAGATAAATTCAGGTTATCGTCAGTTTCTAATCTGTGTTTAGTGCCAAATAGTAGGTATATCGTACATATTCATGCTATATACCTAATATATATTTAGTAACGACTAAACCTACTTACATGACGTACCCATGTACATACTAAACATGATTTAAAATGTAGGATCGATGATCTCTTTAGATGACATATCTATCTACTGCACAAATATTAAGATATTGATGGGAACCATGAAATGACTCCTTCCTCTCGAGGCGGAGCGGAAGGGAGTGTCAGACTCTTACTGACTAAAACCTATCCATGTTCCTAAAAATGCCCTTTGCGTTCCAGGGCCGCGGTGTCTCTTTCGAACAAATTCCGCAGCCAGATGTGTATAAGTACCTATGTTTACCTAGTCATTACGTGACTATGCAAGCATTTGATACACAATTTAACGTAACATGATGTCAATGATCAAGTAACTCCTAATTAGTGCAATTAGTAACGGTTAAACGGATAAACTTAATTATTGCTAAACCATTCGATATTGGATAGCGATACTTTTGAATCTCAAAATTGTATAAAAAATACATATACTGGAAGTCAGATCCTGCCTGACAACCAGTCTTGCCAAGAGGTATTGTGTAACCCAGTTACTGAGTAGTAGAGTAGAGTACTGACTCCATTTTCCGCACTTAGACTTCCATTCGATCCGTTGTGCGTAGGTTTCCTGGCTAAGTTAGCCAGCCTAGCTCCGCCCAGAAGCACAGAAGTTCCCTGGGCCAGTTACTGGGCTAAAATACTGGTATACAGCTGCGTTCGTATAGACTGAACGCCGACCCTAACTTAGTTAAAAACTGGAATAGGTTAACTAAAGCTGATTTTCAGAATGATTTCGACAGCTGATAGTGCTAAAAAGTATCCAGGGGGATTGACTTTCTTGAATAATCGACTGATAATTCCAGTAAATTTTAATATTTAAGGGGGATCCATAGTTGTAGCCCGCTAAATTCAAATTTTCTTATGTTTTGCAATTTGCAGGTCAGTGTCAGGTTGTAGTAACATGATCAAAATATGATCCGCGACAATAACAAGAATGTATTTACAAAATTATAAACATATGAATATTCACTCATAACTTAGAGTTGATGCATCTTAACTAGGAAATCTAACTAATTATTAAATAAAACTAATATGCCGTTTCCTAAGGCAGTTGTATGGGAGTCAACATCAGAGGCAACGTTGGACTACTCTTTCTAATTATCAACTTTGAAGCTTTCGTACGTCGTCGTTTGTATGTATGTAACTCGGGCTGGTTTCCGCAACTCCACGACTAAGCGCGTATTTTGCTTGCAGGTGGGACAAACGTGTCATTCGATCCACCCCAGCTCCCCAAGGAAGGCCAGCAACGCCTTGGTGTTACTAACTATCTCGCAAAGGGTACCTGGGTTACCGAAGTACTTAGCCCTGTAATCAGCGACTACCGGGCAGCTTAGTAGCAGGTGTGCTGCTGTCTCGTCCTCCTCCATGCAGGCTGTCGGTGACTCCTATGTCATAGAGGTATTTATTAAAAGACCCATGGCCACTTGTGACGGCTGTAACTGTACGCAACTGCTGTTTGGTAAGTCTTAGGGCTTTTTTCGAGAAACGGCCATCAATAGAGGGAAGTGCCTCTTTGGCCTGCCTGCACTCACTATGGTCAACCCATAGCTTGTGATGTTTATCTCTAGTGCGTCGTCGTTTAGAAGACATTTAAAAACATCAACTCAACTCAAAGCATTTATTTCAATTAAATTGCCATTACAGGCATTTTTGAATTGTCAAGGTCGGTCTGTCAAAAGAGCTATTTGCACGTTCCAAAGCGTAGATCTCTATGGAGAAGAGCGTACAAGAAACTCCACGGACACTCTTTTAAATCAATGTTTTTTACAATGATCTGGTTACATCATTCGTGTGAAAATTATACAAACATACATAAGTATATGTGAGAACGATGTAGAAAGACTTGCACGATCAAGCGTCCGAAGAAAAAAAGGCAGCAATTCAAAGATCAAATAATTAAAATAAACCGTGGCAGCTGAGAGATGACCAGTCCTAGCTGACGGCACTCGCTCAGCAATATGACGCCTGCGCTAGCACCATTCGGCTCAACCACTTTGAAGGGTGCCAAATGATCCAGCACCATCAGCCAGACTTTTAAGTGAGCATGACTGTCCCAACCGTCAGGGCACATTCAAGTCAAAGAAAATTATAGTTTAAGGTACACAGTAACACATGTGCCGTCTTCAATTAATTAACTTTATTTGTCAAATATGTAAAATCACTTCCCGAATTTTCTTGTCCTGCGCAGCATGCGCGTGCAGTAAATACAGTAAGGGTAGGCCAGCCCATACATAAAGCCCGAAAAAAAAACTCACCATTATTCAGGGTTGAAATCACGATACCGATGCGAATTTTCGTCTCTTTGAAAGTGGACGAATTTTTTTTTTGTTTCATTCTGCGCAATGCGTCGATCATCCTTCCACCTGACTAACAGCCTGGCGAGGGTACGTACCATCAAAGGCGCTACACAAAGTATCTACCATTCTATTATCGAAAGCGATTGTCGAATTGGCAAAATACAAGGGGTTGATCACGTGATATTTCAACAGCATTTGTTAATCCCGTATATTTTTTGACATTTAGACAATTGCCTTCGGCACGCTACCGCTGACAGAATGTTATTTGTCTAAGGCCTCAGTTCTTGACCTCCACTATCTCCACACCTTCTTGACCCATCTCAAACCGAACACTAAAAGGTTGGAACTGAAAAAAAAAAAACAAAACAGAAGCACCCGAAATATGTACAGTAAAATGGGGCTATTTGGTATGTTTTTTTTAAAAAAACAGTGTTGTACACAAAAACTACTTAGGTTATGAGCTTAGACAATTTTTTTTACGATAAACCTCATCAATACTTTCGAGAAAAATCCGGTTGTATTTATGTATTGAACATAAATACAGAGATATTTATTTTCAAAAGTGCAATTCCAAATATCGCCGGTTTGGGGCTTTTTGTAATTGGCATATTCTAATTTTGTTTTTCACCTATCTATGGAGCTGTATCAATTTAAACAGGTCTTGCGATATTTGGATCAACAGAAGGATAAATGGCGTTTCGTTATAACACGTGTTTGTAGTTTAATTTTAAATAAAAAGCCAAATATTTAGCATCGTAA
>NDFZ01000589.1:0-11330 GCA_002192655.3 Mamestra configurata | reverse complement strand
CGAAACAGAACGACTGTTTCGATTTTGGTGCAAATTTATTTATTTTCTATCGCCACAAATTCGAGAGAACGAAATCAATCTAGAACTCGTTTTAATAATATGCATTGATTAAAAATACTCAAGAAAACATCAAATACTGACTCGTCCTTGAGCGACCACAAACTTGACATCATTAAATAAACTTCTTGGTCATGTTTGATATTTATATCGTTCGTATCGTCCGTATTACGTCAAATCAGTTCCGCCTAACTATATCTGAATTATATCTTATCTAATGATAGCATTTTATGTTCTGCATGTTTTTTGAATTCACAGTCGTCTATATTTATTTATTTATCGACTGAATTTGTATGCACTTGATACTATTTGTTTTATAAGTCCGATACAAAACAGTCTTGCATTACATATTCTGCGCAACTTATTATAAATTGAATCGAAGGTGGTCTTACATTTTTTAAAGACATTTTGCACGTCCTTTTTTAGAACCGCAGTAATATTAGTAGCCAGGTTATATGAATATCATTGCCTAAATAAAAAGAATGCCACTGATAAATGCCAACCCTTGATTTCTTCACTAAAACAACAGTAGCCCTTTCTAGTTTTAAGGATACGCGTAGGACGAGAACCAGATTCTATACTTTATAAGTGTGAAAGGCAAAATCAGTGAGTGGCAGACAGAAATAAACGGTATTTCAAACTTGTGGAACAGGTCGCGCCAAATTGAACTGGATTAGCCAATCGGAAATTATCTCGATAGCAATCTAAGGGAGTGTTCTGACTCGAACACTTTTGAATTTAATAATAGTTGCTTTAAAAATATTGTAAGGACTTCACTGGAGTAGTATTGCCATCATGTATTAGTAGTAGGTACTACTTCGGATTGATTCAATTATAATTTATTAAATGAGTACATCGAGGAAGCATGGGATAGTCTCTCTTTTTAACTTTGTACTTATTTAAAATTTTGAAGTATCCCTTGTTTTATTATTTTTTTAATTAAGAACTGATGTTTTTTTATCGTTGTTGCCTACTACGCGTATACAACTATTCGCAAAACTTTAACTTATTATTAGTTATTATTATTAGTATCGTATTTTAACAACTTTCCTTGACATTGTCTTCGTTACATTTTCCTTCCTCTAATTTAAGCACACTTTCGTCAACTTTTACGAAAATATCATCATCTCCCTGCTCTTGTCCCATGTTACTTGGGGTCGGCTCAACATGGTTTTTTTCTTATATTACGTGTTATTTTAACTATTACATATACATTACTTCCATAATGTTTTCCGTCTTCACTACACTTATCTCGTCTTCTTGTTCACACGCTAAATGATCTATCACTGTATCAAAACTGTGTATTAAGTTACCGTATTGACATACCATTTTAACATATAGAAACATTTTACATACATTGACGGCACTGAGATCATTATTACCTAACAGCTAAGGTCGGGATTTCCTTGAATTTGTGCTAGTGTAAGAATTTTGTCATTCCTATGGCAGGCAGGTCTGATGAAGTTATCCGTGAGTCAGGTGTTTTAAAAAAGGCATTTGGATCCAAACCGCTTTAAAAAGAGGAAAAAGAATGCGGCTTAGGGTTTTTGGANTTTAAAAAAGGCATTTGGATCCAAACCGCTTTAAAAAGAGGAAAAAGAATGCGGCTTAGGGTTTTTGGAAAATGTGACGTCATAAAAACCTCTGGCATAACCTTGCGCAAGAGTGGATTTTTGATGAACAAGCCTTAAATTAAGCGCATTATAGGAGCTACGAATTCGTTTTTTAATATAACTTTAAATTGATCAACCTTAACCTTGACAACTTTCAAAATATACCAAGAATTTGTTTATAACATTTTTTTTGAACTTTGAAGCGTACTCAATTCAAAACGAATAATTAAAAATTGTAAATGCCCATTCAAATCTTTTTTTACCGTTCGTTTGCTTGTAACAACATCTGATTCATCTAAGCCGAAAATAATAGACTGAGCAAAAAGTTCGAAGTCGTTCATAGACAAGATTTTTTTTGTGTATCATTGTACATTTATTTTGCTCTTAAGAATGTGATTGGAAACATCACTTTGATGAATGAAAATGAAGGTAGTTTTTAACACAATATGTGATTTTTTACTGTCTTACTTTACATTAAAGAAAATTACGATACGTTTGTATACAAACTTTTTGCTGCCACTCTGCATTTAAAATAAGGCAACAAAAATATTATGAGCAAGGGATAACAAAGTACCTATTGTTTTTGTAACCATTTTTGTTTTAAGATTGTCTTGGTATAAGCCTGACGAAAGCTAAACGTCAGTCTAATCAAGCGACGTAATATTTATACTTATTTTAATACACAATTTGTAGTGTGTGTAACGTGACATATATTTTCATAAATATAGGTAGTAATTTTTCCTCTTAATATCACTTATTATTACAACAATGCCAATGACATCATTTGCGGCATTGTTACCTTT
The DNA here is from genome assembly GCA_002192655.3 of Mamestra configurata. NCBI lineage: Eukaryota > Metazoa > Arthropoda > Insecta > Lepidoptera > Noctuidae > Mamestra > Mamestra configurata. Next base: position 8,857 of record NDFZ01000589.1, on the reverse strand, counting down.
AATATAACACAAATATATGAATAATATCCTAAAGGAAATGCATCAATACCAGCAGTTTTAACTAAGGAATGTATGCATAATGAATATCTGTTTTTATTGAAAAATAATTCTCAGCGTAGGTATCGCTGTATAGGTAGATAAAAAATAATGTAATGGCCATCTTAATATGAACGTATAATTCTAAGAAATCCATTAAAAAATTGAGATTAAACAGTCAACAAGATGCGTTAAAGACTTTTAACCGTAACCTACATTTTGGCGGGACGTCACCTACAGACAAACTATTTAAAAAATGTCGGAGCACAAACAAACCTGCACAAATCCACCATGATCAACACCTTAGTACTTACAATACTATACATATTATATCGATTTCCCGATAATTATTTCGCAATTTACATAACACCGGTCCATGCCACGTAAAAAAAAAACTTATTATAGTGAGAATACCGAAATCCTCGTTGTATCCGAAACAAATTAAAAACCTCCACAAGAACGTTAGCATTAGCACACACTTACACAGTTGACACGTTTAGTTTATTTTTATTAAAAAAATAGCCCGCGTTTCGTAAATTCAAGATGGCGGCGGTGAACGATCGTGCCGCGACGCCGAGCATCGGCCAACTGATGCGGCTGCCGCGAACTGTCAAACTTGCTTTGTTTATCTGTGTGTGTGCCAGTATTTCCGTGCTTGTGTGCGGAGGCTTGAATGGAAGGCTCAATACAAACTTGGTAGCGGCCGACCCGGCGACCATTGCTGTGTTGCTACAACAATTTCCACCGCATCTGACTATTTTTAGTTTCCATTTTTAAAGTTTCGGGCATCATTTGGACTGGATTCCGAAAACTTTGAGCCGTTTGATGTCTATAAATTATGTTTCAAGATATAAATTGGGAGTAACTGGGAAGGATTGATGGGCACAAAAATAAAAATAGATGAAAGCTGTGGAAATAGTGGTTTCCAGAATATTGGGTTCCAATTAACCATAAAAATTGAGCATAACTTATAAAATAAATAACATCAATAAATTATTTCATAATGATCCAGTGTCAATCTGGCGCATAATGCGGAATTTATTTATTCATTAACATTATAACTATGAATATTTTATGCATATAATTATTAGAACGGAATCCGGAACTCGCAAATTCAAGGAACTTCGGAATTGACTCAAACAAATGAATGTCAAACTAGAAAAATATCCAAAACCCAGAAGTAGATGCAAGATACACATTTGGCTTGTTGATCACAATGACGCTTTGCTACTAAGTACCTTCGATTGAACTCCTTTTATTCGTTATTTGTAACGACCCACGGTAAAATGGCCATTCTATTTGTAGAATTACCATTTACCACTTGACGCTGGCAGATTAATCGTCATCAGCTCAGTTCCAAAGAGAAAAAAAGAGGACAATTCCATGTGATCATTGTTGCAAAAGGTATCTCGAAAACGGTTCTTCACTGGGTTTTAATATCTACCAATTCAAGTTCATTATTTTTTTTATTCCAAGATTAGTTTTTCGTTTCTTTTACATAATCAATTATATCAAAATCCAAATTCTACATCAAAATTGCCATCCATTTTAGCACATGTTATTTAAAAATTCACCTATAGCAACCCAGGCTCCAATGACTCAGTTGCGTGGGTTGATAAAAACTCATAATTATTCTCCATAGGTTGTGTTACATTGACAGTTTCAACTGCTGCACTAAAGTCAAGGCCGACTCTTTCTCCGTCACGTTTAGCCTCATTCTTGGCAATTCTGCCCACACTGCAATTACTTTGGCTTCATTTGTAACATTATGTAATCTTGTAGTATTGTTAATGATGATTATTTTTATTATTTATTATACCCGAATGTAAAACTATGTTACTGTAAGTAGAATACCGTTAGTTTTAAATACATGAAAAAAAAACAAATAACTTATTAGTTTAACAATTACTGGTTAGCAAATTCTTAATTTAAATTCTCAATTCGCAGATATAAGAATTAAGAACACATAAGATGATTGTAAGAGAATGGCTTTAGGTTACTGCTACTCCAATTTGAGAATCTGTATATACTGCTTGTGATACATAATGACTATTTGTTATTTAATCTAGTCACTAACTCCGAGTTAAACGATAACGCTGGTATGCGCAAGCGGGCCAATGTTTAATATATATGGTTAGTTTTTTTTTAATAAGGCTATTTGTGTACAAAAGTTATTTGCAATGATAAATGATATTTATTTTGCAAATAAGAAACATAACAATTGAAGATTTGGTAATTTGAAGCTAGATGAGGCCAGTGTTTCCTAGCGCACTAAATGGTTTGTTAAAGAACATTTGTATAGGAAAGATGTATTTAAATTATTTTCTCGTCACTTTAATAACAAGAACTCATCATTCCGACATGAAGAACATGAGCTTGCACTAGTTCCCAAAAACTTTAGCAATAAGGGTATTTAGTAGCCAATGGGATAGATGCACAACTTAATTCCAATTAATAGGCAGGCAAGGTTCCAATAAAATAAAACAGAACGCGAACAAGTTACCAAGACGAAGTTTTGTCTGGCATGACAGATTAGAGAACATGCCAAGAACTAAGACAAAAGATTGTGAAATTCAACGAAGAAGAAAACTTTCTAGAGACAAGGAAAAATAAACTGAAATCGCCCGGAATCATCAATATTTCTAAAACTCTGAGTGATTGACAGACAACGCTCAGCCGAAATTACTCGTCGTAGAAAGCTGAAATTTGGCATGTAGGTTCCTTGGGGATTGCGGAATTTGTTCGAAAGAGTCACCGCGGCCCTGGAACGCAAAGGGCTTTAGAAGGAACACGGATGGGTTTTAGTCAGTAAGAGTCTGACACGCCCTTCCGCTCCACCCAAAGCGGAAGAAATCATTTGACGATTTCCCATCCTTAAAAAAACAAGGTTCCTTGGGGAGGAGAGAGGAGGGAATGGAAAACGGGAAATGCGCGTATGAAGTCGTGGGCTAAAGCTAGTACATTATAAAATCCCATAAAACGAGAATAATTTTAAATCTTAAACTATTGCAACTTTCTCTAAATGACGTCGTTAAGAAAGTACCAGGATGTGTTGCAATTAATAACATGGATGATTCAATCCGGAAATATGTTGATACTGACTCACAGAGTCATAAACATAATATTTAAGAATACAGGTACAAATGTTTATAAAGATTGGTAGAAGCCAGGATAAAGTCGGAGAAAAAAGGAAAAGGCATACCATAGCATGTTTAGATAGAAATATAAAAACATGATTTCATAAGAAAAAAGTCTATGGAAGCTGAAACTACTTACCATAATAAATCAAAGATAATGTGTTAGGTTTTGATACAGGATAAATGATATTTAAGTAAGTTAAACATAACACTTTTACACGTCAATCTTTTTTGANATCTTAAACTATTGCAACTTTCTCTAAATGACGTCGTTAAGAAAGTACCAGGATGTGTTGCAATTAATAACATGGATGATTCAATCCGGAAATATGTTGATACTGACTCACAGAGTCATAAACATAATATTTAAGAATACAGGTACAAATGTTTATAAAGATTGGTAGAAGCCAGGATAAAGTAGGAGAAAAAAGGAAAGGAATAACATAGGATGTTTAGATAGAAATATAAAACATGATTTCATAAGAAAAAAGTCTATGGAAGCTGAAACTACTTACCATAATAAATCAAAGATAATGTGTTAGGTTTTGATACAGGATAAATGATATTTAAGTAAGTTAAACATAACACTTTTACACGTCAATGTTTTTTGATTATTTTAAACTAGATGAGGCCGGTGTTTCCTAGCTGACTACCCTGAGAAGAAACACCGAAACAAACTCAGAAGTCAAAGTCTCTTTTAAAGTCCATACAATCCGTACTGGTCAAATCATATGAGAACCATGTAGGTTAATGTCTGAGGTGGCCTTTTGAGGAAAGTACCACACCAGACAATGCAAGCCTTTGTCAGTAGTCGAGTAGCTCAACTTAGAAACATTAAGGAGCTCAACAACCCGACGAACAATGCCAAAGCAAATACATTTGAGTAGGCCGCAAAAGTATTCAAACTGAAATGGCTAAAATGGTTTAACTTAAATAAATGCTTTACTTTAATAGGGTGCGTCAAAACAAAAATTAAATTAATTGGTCCTACAATATCAAAAATTGCCAAAAACGGCCAGTACGAAATCTTCACTAACAAGCTAAAAACACGTTATATATTTTTTGTTTCCCCATAAATACCAGACATTATAATCCTGGTAAGTAACTCCAAAGTTCCAAACATGCAATAAATATCAAAACACCATAGCTGTCGAAATAATAAAGGTCCGAAAAAAGAAACAAAGACATCGCGTGCCTCGGCTAAAAATACACAAAATGGATTCCAGGTAATCCATTGATTAATTTTTGAGATATTAACTTGATCCAACGGTTTGGCCGTCATCGAAAACTACTGTTGCTTTCAAAAAAGGACATGGTACAAAATTAAACCAGCTCCGGCGGTAATGATTTATAACTCAGATCATAGAGTAGGAAGAGTGATAATAGAATATACCACTACCTCTCTATCGGGTGGCTAACATATGTTTTTTGCCCGAAAAACTTTTTAAGCGTCTTCACAAATAGTCATTTTGGTTTGGTCACTGAATACATTCAATCTTATCAGCACTTAGCCTTAAAGTCAATTATAATTCAAAGTTGCAATTTAATTGGATAAAACGAATCCTCAACTATTTTGATAAATAACAGTTTTTTTTTACTCTCAGCAAGTGACTTACTTACACTTGAAAATCTACTCACCGAGCCTTTTATTTTGACATCTCATATGACCAAATCACAAAAAATACGACGACGCTTTATCCGCCATCTTGTTTTTTTTTCAATAGCCTGTGTCAATCAGTGTGTCACGGCGAATCTAATGATTCCTCATTTTTTAAAATCCATCAAGTCGTTTAGGCTGCAGGGCTTGGCAAAGAAATACTACCTACAAAGTTCTATAAGCAAAAAATCATGTTATCCACTAGATAGCGCGATGGTGTATATTATTTTAGTACTCTTTTTACTCTATAATATGAGATACTAGCTACTGCCCGCGGCTCCGCCCGCGTTAATGTCGAAAATTATCCCAAGGGAACATATTCTCGGGATGAAAAGTAAGTATCCTTCCCATAATCTACCTCTGTACCAAATTTCATCAAGATCCATTCAGCGGTTCGGACGTGAAAGAGTAACAAAGATACATACATTCTTACAAACTTTCGTGTGTTATTAGTAGGATAAAACGTTTGAGCCGGAGCTGGGTTAAATTTCTAAGAACCATGAATCATCTCCTTTAGCGTAGTCATCTTGGACATCTAAAAAAGGTGCTATTTCCTCTCATATGACATTTAAATGTCCGTCAAGGATTAGCTGTCTGTAAGTTACGTTCTACTGTCAAAGGAATATTTCAAGAGAATGGGTGTCACCCTTTTGTGCATTCGTTCCGAGTTAGAACAGCAATCCTTATACGAAGTATGGTGATTCGGTCATATCCCTCACAGCTGCAGGTCCTCGATTACTGGTGGTCTGTAAAGACTAGTACAGGAACACTCCGTAATTACCTGTAACAAGAAAAAAAAAAACATTAGCATCGATCGTTAGAATCAATTTTGCAAAACGTTACATAATTAACGTATTGTATGGACAGTTTTCGAAGTAAACATCCTGAACCACTATTTTTTTTTAGTTATGGGAAATCATCAAATGACTTCTTCTGCTATGGGTGGAGCGGAAGGGCGTATCAGACTCTAACTGACTAAACCCATCCGTGTTCCTTCTAAAGCGGTTTGCAGTCAGATGCAGACACTCTTTCGAACATATTCCTCAACCCTGGCAGTCTCTGGCCCTAGCGGGCCCCATCTCCTATGGTGACATCTCTTTGAGGCGCGCGTGAAACACAACGCGCTATCGACTCGGGCCTGGTGGTGATCAGACAACGAGCCACCCAACGCTCGCCGTTCGCAGGCCCGCGCCTACGGTGGCCGGGGATCGCCCTGCGGCGACCACTTGCAAACCAAGAGAAGAAAAACAAAGTAGGATTTAGACAAGAAGTGATAGTTCCTCAATCATGTTCAACGAAGACAACATCATCATCATCTGCCTAGCCTTTTCCCAATTATATCGGGGTCGGCTTCCAGTCAAACTGGAGTCAGCTGAATACCAGTATTTTACATTGAGCGGCTGCCTACCAGACCTCTACAACCCATTAACCGGGTAACACGGTACTCCATCAACGAAGACAACATGCAAGACCTTANTTCGTTCCGAGTTAGAACAGCAATCCTTATACGAAGTATGGTGATTCGGTCATATCCCTCACAGCTGCAGGTCCTCGATTACTGGTGGTCTGTAAAGACTAGTACAGGAACACTCCGTAATTACCTGTAACAAAAAAAAAAAAACATTAGCATCGATCGTTAGAATCAATTTTGCAAAACGTTACATAATTAACGTATTGTATGGACAGTTTTCGAAGTAAACATCCTGAACCACTATTTTTTTTTAGTTATGGGAAATCATCAAATGACTTCTTCTGCTATGGGTGGAGCGGAAGGGCGTATCAGACTCTAACTGACTAAACCCATCCGTGTTCCTTCTAAAGCGGTTTGCAGTCAGATGCAGACACTCTTTCGAACATATTCCTCAACCCTGGCAGTCTCTGGCCCTAGCGGGCCCCATCTCCTATGGTGACATCTCTTTGAGGCGCGCGTGAAACACAACGCGCTATCGACTCGGGCCTGGTGGTGATCAGACAACGAGCCACCCAACGCTCGCCGTTCGCAGGCCCGCGCCTACGGTGGCCGGGGATCGCCCTGCGGCGACCACTTGCAAACCAAGAGAAGAAAAACAAAGTAGGATTTAGACAAGAAGTGATAGTTCCTCAATCATGTTCAACGAAGACAACATCATCATCATCTGCCTAGCCTTTTCCCAATTATATCGGGGTCGGCTTCCAGTCAAACTGGATTCAGCTGAATACCAGTATTTTACGTTGAGCGGCTGCCTACCAGACCTCTACAACCCATTAACCGGGTAACACGGTACTCCTTCAACGAAGACAACATGCAAGACCTTACAAAGCTCCATATAACGAACTAAACAAGATATTACTAAGGAATCAGGAGGCTATTACCCATAATCAGCGACAAACAGCAAGAATGCATAATGTTCTATCAATACTAATGATGACTGACAGGTTAATAACACAGTTTCCTTGGACACTGCTAACTTATGTAGGCGATTGAATGCCAAGCGCGTGTAGATATTTTTATTACATATATATTGTAAATCAACACGTTGTAACCTAATTGTAAGTTTAAAAGGTCTTTATTAAGCCTGACGATTTCCTGACTCCTTTATTGTTAAGACTTCATTATTTTAAATTATTGATAGTCTTGCGTGTGACCATTATCTCACCTGATGGAAGGCGATGATGGAGCACGCTTGCCTAGAATAAACCTATTCACTCTTGACAGGGCACTCCTCTATTTGGTTGTCGCACAATAGAAGTATGCCCAAAACGTTGTGTGCGTAAGTGTTACTAAAGACCCATATCAACTATATGGTGTCGGACGTCAAAGAATAGCACCATTCTATCACTTCCCGTGGGTGTCGTAAAGGCTACTAAGGGACTCACCAGAGAATGGGCAGCAGCATTCTCTGTGCATTGCAACAGCTACACTGCGATCGCCAACCCGCGTGCCAAGCGTGGCGATTATGGCAAAACCCCCCTTTGGGGGAGGCCTATGTCCAGCAGTGAACGTCATTTGGCTGATGATGATGATATCAGATCAAGCCATCAGAAAGCTATTGTCAATTCTATACTTTCAATTGGCTAGCTTCAATATCATAATTTTTGTTATAGCTCATCATCATTGTTTATTAGAAGAGGCTCTAGACATCGCGTTACATGCGGAACACGAAGCCGCAAAATCATCTACATTCGTTTTACACGGCTTTCGCGGGATTTCGCCGCTAGTGTAGAGCCAGCTTAAGAGCGCTTACACACTACGTCCGATACGAACCCGATCAGTATCCGTGAAAATACGGTCCGGCGTAGTCGTAGAACAATTTGTATGGTAGTTTCCACACCCGATTTCCGTCATCCGATTTCTCTCTGTCATCCGAGAATCTCCATTTCGGATAAGATTATTGATGGACCGATGTGGCCATAGTTAGTTAGTTTGTATGAACAGTTGCGCACTCCGTCCGAACGGAATCCGAGCTGCGTCCGAGAAAAGAGGCTGTGGGGGCGGGGCGTGATGTGACTCGGCGATGTTTTTGCGTTAATTGAAAATGTTGAAAATAGACCCTGTTTATGGGACAAATCTATAGACGACTACAAAAACACAATATCGACAAGGAATGCATGGACCAAAGAGTAATATAATATAGTGACGTGAACGCTCTGAATCGGTTCCGCGTAAAATCACATCTTAATCACGGATTTGGATCGGAGGTAGTGCGTAAACAATATCCAAAAGTTCGGTCCGAGTTTTCTCGGACAGTATTTTGGCGGATTCTGATCGGATTCGGATCGGACGTAATGCGCAACCCCTCTTAGGGATTGACTACGCAGCTTTTTGGCAGCACAACCATTTAAAAGTATTTAACAAACGATATCGTTGATCAAAAACTTAGTCGAGATTTTAACGTCGTCCGTCGTCCTCTTCTCAGAAAACTATGAGAGAAGATGTGCCCATTCTTGCACAACAACAATACATCCTAACCCAATTAAATCCTAGGAATTTCACACATTTTCCTTAAACAATATCATCTGCAATATGACCTGAATAAAATCTAGGACA
>NDFZ01000588.1:0-11328 GCA_002192655.3 Mamestra configurata | reverse complement strand
CTTGAGATAGCTTATCTGGGTATTTCTTAGAGAAATTAGAGAGGAACGACTGTTTTCAATTACTTTGCTCCACCTTCTACGCACCTATAAGTAACGTCTTGAAACAAAGCTGTCTAATACATATTTAGAATTGATATTTCCAAAAAAATATGTTTGAAATAAAAATTACATAAAGTTGAAATATTGGCGGCCACAATCTTCCATCCTTATCTATTTAACTCGCAAAAGTAAGGTATCATTGGTTTTGCCAAAGACGCCATGCTTTAGACCTTTATTTAGGTAGGTATACTGTTTTAGATACCTACTGTCCGGCATTCCCATAAGGGAAAAGGTCGGGTTAAGAGTTCACAGATAATTTGAAAGTAGCTCTCGAGCCCAAAATTATTCCGAATTTAAAAAAGCCGACGGCTAAACCGGGTGTTGGTGTCATCTGACATCACAGCTGCGCAGGCGCCCAGCAGACGATCACTGCCAATTTTGAAATTGGAACGTTTACTATTCTCGAACAAAAAACTGGCCACACAGAAATTAACTCTACCCTTCCTGTTTTAAGATTTAAAACTAATAATTTTATAAGCTGTGCCATTTTCCAAATTTAGGATTGAAGTGACGTAACTCTTGAGCGATATCGATGAATTACCGTTCTTATTTGCTTGGCGGTAAGGTGGCATTTCGTTTGAAGCGTTTTTTCTATTGTTTCGGTCGGTCGACTATAATGACATAATGGGTCGCGGGTTCGATCCGGCGCAATTACGCGGCACACGATCGATTATTGTGATCAATACAGGGGTTAGACGGCGGTTCGCTGCCAATTTTACATCTTTTTTTATATAATTTTGTTACAAACAATGCAGCTGTGGTGGAACATCGATATCTGTTATCGATCTAAGAAATATAGCTCTCTAAATATACGGTGAAGCAAAAACAAAGTTTTTAATTTTTGTTTTTATATTTGTGAGACAGATCCCCCAAAAAACAAAAATGTGAAAAAAGGCCAAGATCCTATCCCCAAAAATTCGGCCTATAAAAGTAGTAAGATCAATAATAGGCCAAGCAATTCAGAACTGCAGAGCTTGTATCATTCCTGACCGAATAAAACTGATGAAACAGTGAAAAATCGTTTTCTTAAAAATATAACCCTATTATCAACTTGACAATTTTTTTTTCTTTATTAATTTTGTTGTAAAATCGACGTTAGAATGACTTTTCGAGTGTTTCATCTTTTCTTTTTTTTGGTAGGTTTTTCCAAGTAAATGATAGGAATGAGTTACAAGAATTGCTTGCATACCAAATTTGAAGTTTTTACTGGAAACAAACAAAATAAAATTATTAGCTCATGAGGACTGACCCTGATTCAAACCTTTTAACTTTAAGAAATGTCCTTTTACGATTATTTTCTTCATTTGTAGCCTAAGACCTATCTCACGCCAAATTTGAAGTTTGAAGCAAGACAGAATGGGCCCCATAATTTTTATGAGTCAGTAGGAAAATCTTCACTTTTTGATCCCCTGTATCTCCTCAACGGTTTAAAATAATGTTGAAACTTTTCAGTAATCTTCAACTAGGTGTTAGTAATAAATGGTCAAAGTTTGATCAAGTTGTGATTATTTATTACAAGCAAAAATAGGGGGTGAAAACAGCTTGATATGTTTCGTGTAATATACATACTGCGTGCTTTAAGCCGGAACTTGACCTGGCACACTACCGTGCGCCTACATACCTACTACCAAACTTTACCTAAGTGTAATAAATTCTAATTAAATATTCATGAGTAATGTCTTTTCTAATAGCGAAGGAAACAGTTGACAGATAAAAAATAACACGACTAATTTTCAAATTAAAAATGATTTATTAAATCCATATTAGTTAACACCAGTTTTTTCATTAGCATATTAAAAGTAGATCAACAGTTAATTGCCTGCATTAATTCGATAAAACTAAAATCAATACATCTATTGCCAAATAACTAATTTACTGATATCGATAACAATACAGCGCATCACTACGTTATCGACCGATCATCGACTCGGTCGCCGACACGGATCGACAATTTCGTAAATTGTGCACCGATTAGCGACCGATTACGACCATTACCGACAGACGGACACCCGATCCGACCGTACCGATTAAAATAATCGGTAAACGATAAAAACCGATAAAATAATCCCATGTTTTGTCTGTAGACGGTTTTTTGTGAGGTAAGCTGCCGACTGCGTACATCGAGACTAAACTGGCGTTTTGTCTAGCTTCTAGAATTTAGTTTTTTTGACTCTTAATTGATTATCTTAATAGTCGTTTTATTAAGGTATTTTATATATCCAAATCTACTAAAATGTACAAAAAAAGGTGTTTGGCGCCATCACATAGGTGGGTTAATATGTATGAAAAATAGTCACAAATAATCGTTTTTACTATTGAAACGATGAAAGAAATCATTGCGAAGAAATCAAGTAACGAGTAGATTAGCAGAATATATTGGACACGACGTATTTTTTTTCTGTCACGTAAATAAATAATTAAGACCAACGCGTTGAATTTGCGCTTACTTAGAATTGACCCAACAACCCCCACTCCTGAACTTTTATACACATCTTTGTTGATTTCATCATCTGCCAAGCTTTCCCCAACTATATTGGGTCCCAGTCAAACCGGATTCAGCTGAATACCAGTATTTTACGTGGAGCGGCTGCCTGCCAGACCTCCACAACCCATTAACTGGATAACACATGGTACTCCTTGGCAAGACTGGTGTCAGATTACCTGGCTTCTGACTATTCGTTACAAATGCAAAAGAATGTGATATAGCAAAAACTTTTTTGATTTCCAGTGGGACGCGTACCATGAGGGCTGGTCTGCGACGGCGCGGGCGCAGGCCAGGCATAGGTATCTGGAAGGACTTGGGGGAGGCTTTTGCCCAGCAGTGGGACAGCAATGGCTAATACAAAATTAAATAATAATTTACAGACTTAATATAATCACATACAAACTTAAATGTGTGCCGGCGCTGCCGCTGCGGCTGCCGAGGCCCTCAAGCGGCGCAATTATTGTAACCTTATTGGGAATTACAGTGTTGAGCCGTTTGGGGTCGAAACGCTTGGATCATGGGGTCCGAGTGCGCGTTTTCATTTCAAGGACATATCTCGCCGACTGATCGACACTTTGCGTGACCAGAGGGCTGGCTCGTTCTTTGCTCAAAGAATTAGCATTGCCATTCAACGTGGCAATGCTGCCAGTCTTCTGGGCACGTTTCGGGATGACAGCGATGCGGAGGAATACTTTGACGCCTGAGTTTACTTTGTTTTTGTATATGTACATACTTAGGTTTAGTAGATGTAAATAGTTTTAAGATAGTATATAGTTATTCTATGTTTGTCTGATTGTAATAAATTATAGTAAACTTTATATTTTTGAACCCCAAATACATTCTGCCTCTCTATAGTCTGCTTTGAATCTTGTGGCAATATTTTTGTAACTTCGTTGGCTATAATTGAAAGACCTTACATCCAACCGCAGTCATTTACCCCTTATTCCGTCTAATCTCGTGGCCACCTTTCGTTCCCCATGGGACACCATAGTCCCTTATGCAATCAGGAATTGTGCTGCTATAGACAGTCGTTTACACATTTACTTTTCTAATTGCAGATATTATATGACACCTACAACTAAGCTGTTTGGACGTGACTCCTGAGTAAGTTCTATTTTTATTTGAGATAGGTTTGCTCTTGACTCTAGTCTAGGTCATAGAAGACAGAGACAAAGTCGACGATATGCGTTCGGGAACACAGATGCAAGCAAAGAGTTCCACTCCTTTGCTGTGCGCATTATAAAAGACGTTTGGAAACGTTTAGTGTGAATTGGGGGAATAGCAGCAAGGTAGGACACGCACTGCAAGTTACCATAACTTGCAGTGCGTCTAGATTTCCGATGGTAGAAGGGGGCCGGTTGGATGAGGTCGTGAAGTTCCTGGACACTCTCCTCGAAGTAGATTTTATTGTTTTATTTAAAAAAATCTCTGGAACCAGCTCTCCAGTTGCGTAATACAGTTTCTATAATCATCCGAAGTACTTGATCAGCAAGAAAAGTTATAATCCATTACTTCACATGGCTCAAAAATCTGTTGATTCGATAGCATAAAATAATAATAACGCACTAATTAATAGGTATTTTGTGTTGCGAAATTTTGGAACAATATAATAGTCCTCCTGGACCCATTTTAACGGAGACTAGCCTATTATAATAACAGTATGGTTCATAAGATACCCGCGATACAAGTGTGATACCCGCGTGCCTCGGAAAGCACGTCAAGCCATTGATCCTACAATAAATACGGGGTATACACACACAGCAGGGTTACAAATTGAACATATTGTGCNGTATACACACACAGCAGGGTTACAAATAGAACATATTGTGTCCCAAGACTTAGGATTGTTACTCAATCAAATCAGCCATTACAGTTCACTGACAATTGTAGGTACCTAAATAGGTCTGTCTCAAATTGCCACAAGGCCCTTAAGGCCTCAACACAGATCTAAGCAATAATCCAGGTACATTAACTCCACCTAATCCTAATGCCACCCGCATGACTAAAATCCAATCAAAAAGCTAGCATAAACCTCTATTTGTCGAGAAGAATGGCTCATGAGAGAAGTTTATTAAAGCTGGGACGCCGGGGACCTCGGCAGGAGACCGCCTAGTTATCAACGGTCTGAAGGTACATTGCGGGCCTCTCTGAAGACACGTCAAAGCCTATCCTAATTTAAACAGGGCTGTTTACGTCCCCGGGGCTTGGGTCACGACGACCCGTCAGGTTGGGCTCCTGTTGAAGCGGGGACGGCACTGAAACCGAAAGGAGTCAACAATTTTTATAGGGAACTAGCTTTTGCCCGCTGCTCCGTTTGCGTTAATATATTATTTTGCAAAAAGTAGCCTCTAACCGTCTCCAAAGTTCCATTTATATTTGTACAAAACCTCATCAAAATCGTTTCAGCGATTTAGCGTGAAAGCGTTACAAATGAAACAAGCTCAATAGTTAAATAAATATATCTAACTTCAATTCTTCAAGGAACAAAGATGTCTTTCAAATTGTCTAACTTACCAAATTATACATACGGCTGTTTGATGTAGGCTGGAGCACTCGAAGAATATAACACTAGAATAAGCAATATGGAATATGCATAAAAATATCTACGCAGTTTATCGAAAAATATACAATCATCATCTGCCTAGCCTTTTCCCAACTATATTGGGGTCGGCTTCCAGTCAAACCGGATTCAGTTGAATATCAGTATTTTACGTGGAGCGGCTGCCTACCAGACCTCCACAACCCATTAACTGGGTAACACGGTAGTTCTTGGCAAGACTGGAGTCAAATTTACTGGCTTCTGACAATCCGTAACGATTGCCAAAGATCTACAAATGACAGCCGGGACCAACGGCTTAATGTGTTTTCCGAGGCACGGAGGAAACTCGGTATATGACCAACCTTGGCAAGCGTTGCTTAACCTTGATCGACACGTGCGGCTGTTATTCTTTAACCACGAACTATACAAAAACACAGTACTAACACTAAAAAAGAATCTAAATTGATCGAAAAACAAACAAAACAAAACAATTTTAAACAAATACATATACCTATTATCTGTCCATCTCACGAAACGCCGTTTTCTATGGCCGCTGTTAGGGCGTCATGGATTTTGACGTCAGATTCTATGTCGTACTTCAATTCCTAACGTTTTTTTCTTTCGAAGCTATGGAACGCCGCCGATGAAGACATTTCAAAAAATCTTTCATTATTGTTGACGAGAGCTAATAAGTATTTCATTAACCAATAAAAAATAACATGAATATTCTCTATTCAAGTTTTAGGTATCCATCAGTAGTCCATTTTCCTCCAACAGTGGAGCCCGACCTCTCTCCGAACTCATTTCAGGGCTGAGCGCGCACCCACCGCCCAGCCCCTACCACAGAGCCGCACTTTAAAAATATTGTACTCTCACTCAATAACGATGCGGCGTGACAACCCTTGATGTTCAGCGTTTACACTGCTCATGTGTGAAGACCGGAGGAATGGTTTTAATTTTGGGCATGTTTATCAGTAGGTATCTAAAATAATCCTAGAAATGAATTTCGGTCACGATGGCCTATCGCAACAGATATTGGTCAACTGAAAGCCGACATTATAGTGCACAAGTGAGTGCACAAACACGAGTGCACCTTTTACTGTGTGCCTCAACTCTCATAGTCAGTAATAGTAATATGGCAATCCGATCAGGAGAGATCAGGAGTTGGATCAACGCCTTTACGTGGCACAACACCGACTTCCAATCGGGCTGCTACTGAGAAATTAATAACAATTTAGTATCACTTTTTGCCCGATCGATATTAATAGGCCCGGGACCCACTGCCCGGCAACAGTGGTTTCGACCATGATACGAACGGAGTAGTATCTACTATCGGCATAGCAGTAATATAACTTCACCGGGGGAGTATACGAAAACTAAATAAACGATTAATATACTGTGTCAAAAATAACATGTCTAGAGTACGCTCGGTTTATACGCAAGCTGTGGTAATAATTGAGTATGCATTATAGGATAAGGTTCAGTGTACCACTGTTTATTTCTGTAAGTTGTTAATTTTCCTTCCTCCTCCTCCTCCTGATCCTTAAATTAAATAAATAAGACGAGTAATAGGTAAAGAAGTATTTTTTTTTTTAATTTAATATGGGTTTGCTCTTGACTCTAGTCTAGGTCATAGATGGATGACAGAGACAAAGTCGACGATGGAGCGAGCTTACCCAGAAGAAGCCTGTTCACTCTAATTTTGAAGAGATTAGGGTCGTATGCGTTCGGAAACACAGACGCAGGCAGAGAGTTCCACTCCTTTGCTGTGCGCATTATAAAAGACGTTTGGAAACGTTTAGTGCGAATTGGTGGAATAGCAACAAGGTAGGGATGGCAACTTGCAGTGCGTCTATGCNATTGAGTATGCATTATAGGATAAGGTTCAGTGTACCACTGTTTATTTCTGTAAGTTGTTAATTTTCCTTCCTCCTCCTCCTCCTGATCCTTAAATTAAATAAATAAATAAGACGAGTAAAGAAGTATGAAAGAAGAGGACCATGTTGCGACCACCCCAAATAAATTGGGATGAATTAATACAAGGGAATGATGACATTGGTTAAGTTTGGAGATTATGGGATCGTCTCTCTTCTAACCAATAATGTTAAAGATAAGTGAAGCAGTGATGTTTTTGTATTATTAGGCTACAATCAACTTGCCCCGGGTAATGAGAAGCCTCTTTAAGAAGAAGAAATAGAACAAAAAGAATAGATAACAATGTCAGTTAGATAGCTAAATCGAGGAGGTTGATTAAAGGGTAGATCATTAGGCTTATACCAATTTCCGGCAGAACATCACTGTGAATGTGGGATAGTTGTATCATGGCCCTGTTGTCCTACGCCTAATGTAGGATCTATCTACCTTATTTTTTATTTGAGATGGGTTTGCTCTTGACTCTAGACTAGGTCGGAGATGACAGAGACAAAGACGACGATAGAACGAGCTAACCCAGAAGAAGCCTGTTCACTCTAACTTTGGAGAGAANTGGAGATTATGGGATCGTCTCTCTTCTAACCAATAATGTTAAAGATAAGTGAAGCAGTGATGTTTGGGTTTATAAGGCTACAATCAACTTGCCCCGGGTAATGAGAAGCCTCTTTAAGAAGAAGAAATAGAACAAAAAAAATAGATAACAATGTCAGTTAGATAGCTAAATCGAGGAGGTTGATTAAAGGGTAGATCATTAGGCTTATACCAATTTTCGGCAGAACATCACTGTGAATGTGGGATAGTTGTATCATGGCCCTGTTGTCCTACGCCAGTCATAAAGTACAACAAATATGAACACAGTACTAATACACATTTTTGGCTATGGTAAGAGTATTTCCCTGAACGTACTCTACAGTAAGACCTACACACTTCTTTGTGTATTGCTGAACTTCCTTTCAAATTTCGTATTATTTATGTAGGATCTATCTACCTATTTTTTTATTTGAGATGGGTTTGCTCTTGACTCTAGACTAGGTCGGAGATGACAGAGATAAAGACGACGATAGAACGAGCTAACCCAGAAGAAGCCTGTTCACTCTAACTTTGGAGAGATTAGGGTTGTATGCGTTCGGAAACACAGACGCAGCCAAAATTTTACTCCTTTGCTGTGCGCATTATAAAAGACGTTTGGAAACGCCTAGTGCGAATTGGTGGAATAGCAACAAGGTTGGGATGGTAACTTACAGTGCGTCTATTTGGACATACTGCACAATTCCACACCTTTTCCACACAATTCAGTCTTCTGTGAGTGCGGGCCAGTCCTTTCGGTAGGAGTCGAGCTCGTCCCCCACCATCTTTGTCTCGGTCTGCCTTGATGNGTGAGTGCGGGCCAGTCCTTTCGGTAGGAGTCGAGCTCGTCCCCCACCATCTTTGTCTCGGTCTGATATTGTCTGGCGTTCAATAGGACCTATTCGCTTTTTCTTTTAGTGTATGTATTCATGGTTTACAAAACAAAAACTATTAAAATCTAAATATATCACAATTACTTTTAACTGGTTATACACAACATCATGTACAGAAACTTCCAGTTTAGAAACGTGGACCAAAAAAATTCACAATAAAGCTAGCAAATAGAAAGTGAGCGGCTATTCATGAGCAGTAGGCGTGGCCACGACGTTATTATTGGACCAATCCATTGTGACACTCGATTCGGCCTACTATAATAACTAGACAAATTCTAAGAATCAGATTTCGACGAGAGACGGATCTTGAAAGCTTTATAAGAAAGGCATTCTAGGAATAGACTTAGATTTTGATATTTAGTTTCCTCCAGAAAAGGTAACTTAAATATTTCACTTAACCAACCTTAACTATATTTTTTATACGCTGTAAAAAAACACCAAACAAAGTCTAGGAAATAAAATGGCGGCGATATATTCGTCCGCATCGATGACGGCTATCTAATGTAGCCAAAAGACTGGCGGCACTGCTGCGTTTATCGTTTTTAACGTTTATCCTCTTGGGTCCTGTCCTCCAAAGAAATAGCTTGCTGAAATCGCATTTAAAATGGGCATGACATCAGTGAAATTCTGTATGAGAACGAGATTTTTTTGACTACATCACGGATTCTATGGAATATCTAGTGGAACCAGACAAGTAACTGTGGTCAGCAAGATGCTTGTATTTTAATATGAAACAGTGTGTTGGTTAGGTCTTGCTATGATTTATCTTTTTAAATAGCCCTTACAGCTTTTCAAATAATATCATAAGTACCGATTGAACTAAGCATGCAGTTACATTAATTTCTGAACAAATTGTTACATTAACAAACAAGGCAACACATTTGTGTCCTTCGCCTTTTGATCCTAAAGCTGTCAAACAGGGTTTCGAATTCTTTGTAGGGTTCTTACTGAGGTCCTTAGTCAAAGCCTATAAAATAAAATAAAAAACTATCTCCAATATACATAAGTACTATAGAAAACATTTCCCTCCTTCTGGGGTAGTCGGGTAATAACCTGAAAGTGCTTTTTTTGGTTGGGAAATCATCAAATGACTTCTTCCGCTCTGGGTGGAGCGGAAGGGCGTGTCACAGACTCTTACTGACTANCTTACTGACTAAAACCCATCCGTGTTCCTTCTAAAGCCCTTTGCGTTCCAGGGCCGCGGTGACTCTTTCGAACAAATTCCGCAACCCTGGCAGGCTTTGGCCCTAGCGGGCCCCGTCTTTTATGCTGACATCTCTTTAAGGCGAGCGTGGAACACAATGCGCCATCGACCCGGGCCTGGTGGTGATTGGACAGCGAGCCACCCAATGCTCGCCGTCCGCAGGCCCGCGCCTACGGTGGCCGGGGATCGCCATGCGACTCCCGACGCCCGGGGCGTCTTCTCCTGTTGCCGCGGTTGGGGCGAAGGCCTTGCCTTTCCCTCGCGCGGCCCGCGTCAGACTCTTACTGACTAAAACCCACTTGTGTTCCTCCAAATTCCCTCTGCGTTCCAGAGCCGCAAACTCTTTCGAACAAATTCCGCAGCCCTGGAACCTGAAAATGCAACAACGAAATGTAACCGACAAACCTAGTAATCTTATTTCCATGTAATAAGTGTTTGCAAACGTGTCGGCACGCATGACAAACGCTGCGGTCGTGCTGCGTTTTATAGCCGCTGTAAAATTAGGTGCTGATGTTATACATAATATTGTGGAGCAACAAAAACTTCGCGCAAGCGCGATTATTGTAAAACCACAGACTAGTACGCGCTGTGCTTGTAAAGTATTGCAAAGTGCATTTTTAGTAGGAAAACTCTTTTTTCTTTGTATAAGATTGGCATGTAGTTTATTAAGTAAGTACAACTTTAAGTATTACCAAAAGCTGAGTTTATTTTTTTTGGGTTTGACCGAGGAGAAAGTGGCGGGACACCTTGCATGGCATCTGTGAATTGGCGAAAAGAAGCCCAATTAAGAGAGAAATGGAAGGAATGAGGTGATCGGATGTTAATGAGGTTTTCTGTCTATCTAGGTAAACACTTTGAAAGTTTTCCTACCGACTAAAATGCTATATTGAACTATGTGTGAGTGTGTGACTGTGTGATCAAAGGAGACCAAGTATATTTTAACTAATATAGTCTTGAGAAGTAGAAAAACTTTTGATCAGTAAATCGAGTCCGGGTTGGTTATGTAAGTTGCAGGTTATAACGACACGCTAACATTTTAGTTCACTTAGACGAAGTAGAACGAAGTATTTATGCGATTTTTATACCACCTGTCCAAAAAGATGTCCGAGACAGCTTTATCCCCTTGGTGCATTGTTTTTATTTCAGCCATACCTACTGTCCCAATGGCATCTCTAATTGTATGCTTTCGTAATCTACTTGGATTTTTGCCCAAGGGTTCCTTGTGCGCAAGTTGTGGTGCAAGCAATAAGTTTGCGGTTGCAAGCTCAATATTATTAGTCAAGGTACCTACGTTGCCTATTAGATATTTACAAGTTTTCACTTTTAGGTTAACGTGCCCTTTTTGCGGTTAAATTTTAACGATTTTTCTAGAATTAAATCAACCTGAAACGTGAGAGTTTATATTGTGTTTGTGGGTGTGTGTGTTTTAAGGTGGGTGCTGACCGGTTTTACGGGGTGTAATGCAACATGTTACAAAGCGAGCATTCGTGCAGTCAGTACGTGGAAACGAGCACGAACATGATTCGTATGTGTTTTGTTTTACCGGATTTTAGGACACGGCGTAACATAATATGCTCGCTGCGAATGTTACATTACGGCCCGTAACACC
>NDFZ01000585.1:0-11323 GCA_002192655.3 Mamestra configurata | reverse complement strand
TTACCTAGAGTCAAGGATATCCTCGTCACAATATATAAAACTATTCCGTTACTGACTGACTGAGTGACTGACAGTCAACGCACAGCAGAAACAACTGGTCGCAGTAAGCTAAAATTTGGCATCTAGGTTCCTTGTAGTGCTCCCCGAACTATGAGGGGATTTTCTGAAATTCCTACGGGAACGGAAAAAACGGGATATGCGTGTACAAAAGTTTTTTTTTAATTTGAGACGGGTTTGCTCTTGACTCTAGTCTAGGTCATAGATGACAGAGACAAAGTCAACGATGGAGCGAACTTACCCTGTTGGTAATATTATAATGCGAAATTGACTTTATTAGTTTGTTACCTCTTCAAGTCTAAACGACTGAACTGATTTGAGTGAAAATTGGCGCTCAGCTAGATCATATCCTGTAATAAGACAGGATAATTATCCCGAAAATATGATCACTTGGGATAATTTTCGACTTTCACGCAAGCGAAGCCAACGGCATAAACTAACTTTTATAAACATGTAAAGACACAAATAAACAATTTTACCTCTTTTACCAATATTAGTTTAAATTGATAGTTTTGTTGGTCAATAACATATAATTATTATGAGGCCTCTACCCAATAATTTTTAGTAGTGCTTTAACCCCGATTCATCAAACATTTATACTCAAAGGTAAACCCTTTATAAATTCTATTATATTATTTATAAACTATTTGAATGTCAAGAATGTGAAAGGGTAAAAGGATATTCCTCTGTTTTTGAAAAGCTGGATACTGACCGGTTCTACGGGCCGTAATGTAACATTCACAGTGAGCATGGTATATTACGGGTGTCCTAAAATCCGTATTAAACAAAACACGTACGCATCATGTTTGTGCTCGTTTCCAAGTACTGACTGCACGAATGCTCGCTTTGTAACATGTTACATTACGCCCCGTAACTCCGGTCAGTACGCACCTAAAGACATTACTTAATAATCGGAATCATATTTTCACGATATTTTTACCTACCCACTGCAGGTACGGGAAAATTATCGTGTAATAATCTGCCGAGTCTTTTACCCAGGAGGTCCGGTAGGAGTCGGCTTCCCCTGCCAGGGTTGCTGAATTTGTTCGAAAGAGTCACCGCGGCCCTGGAACGCAAAGGGCTTTAGAAGGAAAACGGATGGGTTTTAGTCAGTAAGAGTCTGACACTCCCTTCCGCTAAATAGTTATATCTCGTTTGTTTTTGGATCAATTTTGATTCTATTTTCACTATTAGTATTATATTTTTGTATATTTTTAGATAAACTGCACAGATAATAAATATATTTTTCATGCATATTCCCTATCGCTCACAGACTAAACACCGAAACAAACTCAAATGGTCTTAAGAGGAAACAACCAAATTGGTTCGAATGGACCCAGTCCAGGCAGTGAAAGCATTTGTCAGTAATATTAACGTTTACTTGACTGACTGGTAGAGAATACCTCGTTGCATTAAGTCCGCCCATGTACCACTATTGTACATCACACTATCACACTAATATTATAAAGGCGAAAGTTTGTGGGTGCGTGTGTGTGTATGGTTGTTACTTCTTCACGCGCAAACAGCAGGACCAATTTTGATNGATTCTATTTTCACTATTAGTATTATATTTTTGTATATTTTTAGATAAACTGCACGGATAATAAATATATTTTTCATGCATATTCCCTATCGCTCACAGACTAAACACCGAAACAAACTCAAATGGTCTTAAGAGGAAACAACCAAATTGGTTCGAATGGACCCAGTCCAGGCAGTGAAAGCATTTGTCAGTAATATTAACGTTTACTTGACTGACTGGTAGAGAATACCTCGTTGCATTAAGTCCGCCCATGTACCACTATTGTACATCACACTATCACACTAATATTATAAAGGCGAAAGTTTGTGGGTGCGTGTGTGTGTATGGTTGTTACTTCTTCACGCGCAAACAGCAGGACCAATTTTGATAAAATTTGGTATGCAGGAAGTTGACACCCTGGATTAACACATAGGCTACTTTTACCGGGAATGTGTTCCCTTCGGATAATTTTCGACATTCACGCGGATTATCTGATAAACCGCGGGTGACATCGCGGAGCGCAGCTATTAAAGTTTAAATAAATAAATAAACGTTCCGACGAATATACCCAGGCAAGGACATTTGGGTAGGTCGCATAAAGTTCTCTTAATATTGATGATTTTTTGACGGACACAGGAGAAATTTTTTTCCAATTATAAATGCTCTGTAAATGCTCAATACGCAGAGTGAATAAAATAATTGCTTGTGTGCTACGGCGTAGCAGTCGCGCTACGAGAGCGTAGTAAATAATGTGCTACGCGTTGACTCGTGAAGTCACCAAATTGTTTTGTCATTGCCATCACGACGTATTGTATTCCTTTTATAAAATAAACTTTGAATACAGTGGGTATTTTAAGCATAATTTGTAATTGTTTCGTATTATTAAATCAGTCCATATTGTCCTGTGTGGCTTTGATTTCAAAATTTAATAGTTTTTGCAATCTTTCATTTTCAAAAAAACAATGTAAACTTTCTCGGAAATTCTCAATAAAGTCAACTAACTTTCCAATGTTACACTTCAGCGTCTATAAAAAGCAAGCAACTCAGATACATCTAGTGCTGTCTGTTGGCTATTGAGGCATCCGCCTTCAAGTTGGTGCCTCGTTTGAACGACTGGCTCTACTCTCCCACTTCTCAGTACAGTAATTTACTGAGAAGTGGGGGAGTAGGTTTTGTTACGGTTTTGTAGTCTTTTATACTTAGTAAGTAACATTCTTAATAATTAATTACGATCTAGCCTAAAATACTAATAAACAATTTTACTCTAACTTAATAAGTTATGTGATAGATTATGTTAAAACAAAGAATAGTGTCCATTTCCACTTTTACACAAGTCCGTAGCACTTTCTTAGAGTCTGATATAATTGATATCTTAATTTATAAAAAAAACACTATGTTCATTTGTGTTATATGCAGTTTTGTTTGTGACTAGTTTTTTCAAGAAGGAAGATTGTAAATTGTTTGCTTATTTAAAATATTTAAACGCTGTATCTTTAGATATTTTAGTTTAAAATCAGTAAATATTTTAAACTAGATTTTCGTGACTTTTTTTGGAAAATGGCTGAACAACAACTCGAGAAATATAATAATAACATGATCTACATAATTGTTGATCATATAACAATATATTAATACTCTTCATCAATGATTAAGAGATCATTTCACAGAAGCTCGATATATTTTCTGGATAAAATGTAGTAAAGGAAAAAGCCTATAAACTCTCAGCAAAAGCTCAGCTTTCTATAAAGATGTTTTGTGATCGGTTCAGGGCTTCCAGTGTTTCTGTTTTACATAACTAAAAAAAAAAACGAACAAACAAACTCCTTATAATTTTAGGTTAACTTTTTTCATCACAATTAGGTACACAAGTATAATACACTTCTGGACACATCTATTGGCCCACCTTGTATTTTCAGTTTCGTTTGGTCCTAGCTAAAATTTTATATTAGGTCGAGCAAAAAGTTTTTATGCAGTTTTGAACCTGGCACATTCACAATTTCATTCAATAGTCTTTTTTTGAATTTCGAACACAGAATTTAAAGAAACAAAAGACAATTTGGAGCCTGTTTGTTGATATCAAACAATCGAATACTAAGAAAACTTGGTTTTATTGGTTTACTTGGATTTAATTCTTGAAAAAGTGATTGATATCTTTGGTTTTGCAACAAACATTACTTATTCTTAACATTAAGGTGAGGTTCTATCAATAATCTATGGATACTTCACCTGAAGTCGCCGCCCAAGCTGTGGCACTTATTCAGGCCGGACACAGCCAAAGAAACGTGAGTGCTCAACTTAATTTAAGTCGATCTGCGGTCCGAAATGTTTATCGGAGGTACCTAGAGACTGGCGGCTTTGTTCGTCGCCAAGGAAGGCCACGATCTCGGGTCACAACTGAAAGGCAGGATCGATTCATCGTGACGACCAGCTTGAGAAATCGTCACCTTACCTCCATTGAGATACAAAACCAACTTCGCGNTGGCTTTGATTTCAAAATTTAATAGTTTTTGCAATCTTTCATTTTCAAAAAAACAATGTAAACTTTCTCGGAAATTCTCAATAAAGTCAACTAACTTTCCAATGTTACACTTCAGCGTCTATAAAAAGCTAAGCAAGCAACTCGGATACATCTAGTGCTGTCTGTTAGCTATTGAGGCATCCGCCTTCAAGTTGGTGCCTCGTTTGAACGACTGGCTCTACTCTCCCACTTCTCAGTACAGTAATTTACTGAGAAGTGGGGGAGTAGGTTTTGTTACGGTTTTGTAGTCTTTTATACTTAGTAAGTAACATTCTTAATAATTAATTACGATCTAGCCTAAAATACTAATAAACAATTTTACTCTAACTTAATAAGTTATGTGATAGATTATGTTAAAACAAAGAATAGTGTCAAGTTCCACTTTTACACAAGTCCGTAGCACTTTCTTAGAGTCTGATATAATTGATATCTTAATTTATAAAAAAACACTATGTTCATGTGTTATATGCAGTTTTTTTTGTGACTAGTTTTTTCAAGAAGGAAGATTGTAGATTGTTTGCTTATTTAAAATATTTAAACGCTGTATCTAAAAAAATCAGTATATATTTTAAACTAGAATTTCGTGACTTTTTTGGAAAATGGCTGAACAACAACTCGAGAAATATAATAATAACATGATCTACACAATTGTTGATCATATAACATTATATTAATACTCTTCATCAATGTTTAAGAGATCATTTCACAGAAGCTCGATATATTTTCTGGATAAAATGTGGTAAAGGAAAAAGCCTATAAACACTCAGCAAAAGTGTAGCTTTCTATAAAGATGTTTTGTGATCGGTTCAGGGCTTCCAGTGTTTCTGTTTTACATAACTAAAAAAAAAAAACGAGCAAACAAACTCCTTATAATTTTAGGTTAACTTTTTTCATCACAATTAGGTACACAAATATAATAGCTAAGAAGCATCATACAAACTAAACTTTACAAACTGAATCTACGTTTATTTGCTACAGATTTGCTAGAATAAATTTATTTTAAAATAAATAGTACATCTATGCTTTTCTCTCTGTATATAATTAACTATTATGATTTTTTTTGTGTGACCATAAATCATTAAATTAAAATGTTTAGTTCAATAACAGATGCCAGAAGAAATTCTGCTATAAATACTCTCCGTCACTGGACGCCAGTAAGCTACTATCTAAGTGTGAAGGCAGCACAAGTCGACGTTCACGCTAAATTGATTTAATAGCTCTGAAGGCTGCGACGCGAAGCTTGTCTTTAATCTTGGCTTTCAATATGTTGCTGTTGGCTGTTGAGCTATTCTGTTTCACCCATTATCTTGCTTCCCTTGTATTGAGGGTAACTACAAGTTTTGACGTTGCAATTCTGCCAGGGTACAAATGACTTTTATAAATTTCAATTTTTTGCTCGCGAATTCGCCCGAGTTAGTAAACGTTTTTAACTCGGTCCAGTGATTTAGGCGTAAAATCGTAACGAATAAAGAAAATTATTTTAGTATTTCTGCTATAATTTTAAGTTAAGATTTCACCACTGAAATCGGAATTAAAAAGAATTTGAGGATTATCAAACACTATTTTTTTTCTGAAAACGTGTTAGTTATGAAATTAAAAAAAAATATGACTTGCACGCTGTCAACTCCACATTTTCAATTCTGTTACAGATAAGTGAAATGTTACTTTAGATAAAGGTTACACACATTGAAATCAACTTGCTAAGTTGTTAACACAAGTTAACATTCAAAGTTTTAATATTTCATGTTAGGTTTTCTGTACTAATCTGTACGGAATTATAGTATAGAACTTGTTTTTTTTTAAGGATGGGTAATAATAAAATGACTTCTTCCACTCTGGGTGGAGCGGAAGGCCGTGTCAGAATCTTATTGACTAAAACCCATCCGTCTTCCTTCTAAAGCCCTTTGCGTTCCAGGGCTGCGGTGAGTCTTTCGAACAAATTCCGCAACTACCGTTCGATTTTGTAAACATGTCGAAGTGAAGGCTTAGGTGAAGTGATCACGAGGTGAGCTTTCAATCCATATAATCAAGATGGCATGACAGCTCACTTCGTGATCACGTGACATCTTGATTATATGGATTGACAGCTCGCACAACATTTCGACATGTTTACAGAATCGACCGGCTGTTTAGAACTTGTGAGAGGAGTTTGGTAAAGGTGTCACTTCAGCCTAAAATATAACTTACTCATTTATTTTTGGTCCTATTTCTGCAATCCCACATATTTAAATTGTTTATGTAGATCCAGGTAAACAAAAAAAGATAAGAATCAATAACCAAACCAAATTCCCTTGAAATACGTCTTTGTTTATATCCGTCTTCAAACAATATTCTCCTATATTATTTTCCCTGATTTTTCCACCCATATGTCATATAGTAAAACTAGGAAAGGCAAGGCAGGCACAAATTATAACTAATGTTGGGTACGACACATTTATTCCGGTACGAGAAGCTTTTGCGGATTCAGCTGAGAATTTCGGTCCATTTTTCCTTTTATTCTGTCTTCTTTTGTTTTAGTGAGTATTTGCGCTCATCTACGGATACAGAAAGTAATCAATTAGGTTGTGTGTTGGCTAGATGCTAACGTTTATATGTTGTGAACGGAAAATGTGTTCAGCCATAGTTTAATTGAAACACGTTATAAATAATAGTGACTAATGATATGGTGTAGTGTTTTTGTAGGTAAAAAGTAGGAATATAAATTGTCTCATGCACACCGATAGTGGGGATAGCTGTCAACGGGTCAGTTATACGCAAAGACTACTATAGTNCAAAGACTACTATAGTATACTGGCTATAGACAGGCAACTCTACCGTATTTGAAGTTGTCGAACTCAGCGCCATCTAGTTTTTCGTTAAGGGAACTAATTTATATAAGTAAATGTATAGCTAGGTGTATATAGCTGCTGCACTGTCCGATCCTTTAGGATATTAGGTATATTGTATGAGAGATTAGTGTCCGCTATATACAACATGCATACGTACTCATAAACGACAGAAAAAAAACTTCAGAATTGTATAATAAACCATTTTATTTGAACATCACACACTTAAAATAAAGTTTTGTGTTCGCCTTTTTCGTCCTTTGTGATTGAGGTAGTGCCGATTAGCCTTTTCTTTCATTGTATCGTTACTATCCCAAAAGGTTATTTTGCCAGTGAGAACATTATTGACATCCTTGCACCAGTTATTAATAAAAAACTTTGAGCTTTTATTTATTAAACCACATATATTAGGCCACAGTAACTTCACAAGATCTCGATGATGAGCGTACACAACTCAACACGAACGGATTGTAACGCGGTTCAACAACATGGAGGAACGAAACCTCAACTCAATATTACTTTCCTCTATGGCTCAACTCAACATTCAGATGCACTAGCGAAACAACAAGAACTTAATTTGCAAAAAGACAATAAATGCGCAGGAATAATTTACACTCTCACGCAGCCATTTGCAATTCAAGTGTGGCCATACAAAAACCAACTTTTGCTCGTTTGAACACCAAAATTTAACTTCTTAAATATTAAGCTGATAATAAAAACCCAATTATGTATGTACTAATTTATTTATTCAATTCGTTTTATATAAGAATATCAAGTTTTTTTTTTTTTTTGAATTATGTTTTAAAATAACTCCCACCATAAAATAATATATTTAACTTGTAGCAACACCACAATTTGTTTCCATTAACGTTTTGATAGATGGCGCTGTTTTCAATAAAAAAAAGAAATATTTGTTTTGTTCTAAGTTGCCATAGCATGGTTATACGAGTGAGTTTGCCGAGGTAAGAACGTGGGCCCGCACTGAGCCGGTCGAATCTGTAAACATGTCGAAGTGAACGCTTTTGTGAAGTGATCACGAGGTGAGCTGTCAATCCATATAATCAAGATGGAATGACAAATCACTTCGTGGTCACTTCACCCATACCTTCACTTCGCCATGTCTACAGAATCGACCGGCTGGTGTGGTATTGAGCGATTTATACGAGTGATTGAGGACATGTACGAGGACTCTACACATGGTGATGTTTTTATGAACTGTGAGTATGATGTTGTGCCAATGCCATCATGGATCCGTTGTGAGAAAGAGACGGAATTATACAAGGCGAATAGCACTTATCTCTTTTCACAACATATTAATGATGGCAACGATACGTAATAGTAGGGGGGGGGTGGGGGCTTATTAAAAACACACACCATCTCAATGTAATTTGGCTTGTTTAGGAAGAAATTAATTTGGTGGAAATGTGGCCTAGTGAGAATTGTATGTAATTGTCGTAGGCCTTGGGTTAGAAAGAATAACATTTATTAAGCACGTACATAAAACCCACACTGGTTGTTTAAATTCAGCTCTTCATGTTTCAGCGTTCAATGTGGGAGCAATTCGGGTAAATCTTATGAGAGAGAATGGGCCGTAATCAAACGGTTTCCTATCTATTTGCATAAAATTCAAGGCATATTAATTTATTTATGTGGTGGAAAAGGAGGGCCTTTTCGCCTTGTTTTTTATCCTTATAAACTTTGGCATAACTGTATTGGTATTTTTTTTGGCATGGCTACGGTTTATGTTGACATAATTATCTTAAGGCTAATTTGTTTTGGCATAAGTTTAATTCGCACAATGTTAGTAGGCGTAATGACTATTAACATAATAGTATTAACGAACAAAAATTAATAGGAATTACGGAAACGCATTAAAGTTAGTTTTTAGCAGGCAAGAGCGAGCGAAGCGAACTCGGGACTTGGGGCACCTGGACGCGGACAGGTTAGGTTAGAAGGGGATCATTCCCTTCGTGGTTATTTTTTTTAAAAGCAGCTAGAAGTAGGAGACCCGGTCTACGGAGGACCGGGGCTCCGCTGACCGGTCTTCCGTAGAAAAAATACTACCTGCAATGTAAAGTGCCTACAAATTTCATTAGAGCAATATTGTACAAATATGTGTATTAGTGTCTAAAATTTGAGGAGTTAATTATTATGTGTACTTCTTTATTATGCTTTTAAAAGTATGTTCTAATGCCATTATGCGTTAATAAATTTATGCTTTAGAATGTTATGCTTAAACATTGTTATGATTAGGGAAAATGATGTTTATAGTTATTTATGATACTAGTGCGGTAAGTTGGTTTACAAACGAGTAGACGAATGTACTTATATTAAAATGGTTTACCATAGTCACGAGATGGTATAAATCAATTTCAGCACGTGTGTCATACAACGTTTTTCAACACATTTGCGAGAAAATAGTACAATAGTGTAATGAAACAAACTTTTTGTTATAGATATCAGTTGGAAAGTCGCAACAATCTTTGACGTTCGTTTGACCTTTGAAAATAGCGTGAATATTTGCAAATGGCGCCACGTGCGCGTGGTGAAAATTAGAACTACATCATTCGTCTTTCTTTTGTTTTTGCCATTCTTAATGCCAGAAAAAACTGAAGTGTATTATAGTTTAAAAAAAAAAATCTTTTAATTTTGCCAAGCATGATCTCAGAAAAAAAAAAGTGTAATTATCGTTTTAAAATGATCTCTGTACGAGGTTCGATCATTCAGCTTATTTATTCTAGTAATTTGAAACTAAACTTAACTCCTTGGTGGAATTCTCATATTTTTTCATGGAATTTAAAAAAAAGCCGTAAAGGATACGCACGGGGCTAAAATAGGTACTTAGATGAGAGTACCTATTTTACCGCACGCATACAGGCTTGTAAATGCGTTTTTTGAGCAAATGTGTTGAAAAAAAAACTTATGCGTTAGCTGATATGCGTTAATAATGTTATGCGTAAATTTAATTAAGATAAACACACAATACAAAAGTTTGCCTTGAATTTCATGCAAATGGGAAACCGTTTGATAACGGCCCATGGCCCACAGAGAGGAGGATTTACCCGAATGGTGGGAGCATTGAAGGCTGAAATATGAAGAGCCCATTTTAAATGTCTATGTTGTTTTCAGCTCATTAAGGCACGTGGATGATAATGATAATTATTAAACACTCATGTGTTCATTTTATATCAAAGACTTTATCAAAATCTAAAATCAAAGCTATACTTGCTATTTTTCATCAGTGTTGCTAACATAAAATACAATTGGAATCTATATATATAAAAATCAATTGCTGTTCGTTAGACTCGCTAAAACTCGAGAACGGCTCGACCGATTTGGCTAATTCTTTTTTTGTTTTGGTCGCAAGATTACAGGGAAGGTTTTAAAATAAAAAAAGGGAAGTAGGGTAGGTACCCTACTTCCCTTTTTTTAGGGGTTCCCTAGGGGTTTATGTAGGGTAGGTAGAGTAGGGTAGGTATGTAGGGAGGGTATGTAGGGTAGGTATGTAGGGTAGGTATGTAGGGTAGGTATGTAGGGTAGGTATTTAGGGTAGGTAACGGTTGACGGTTGTTGGTGAAGGGAGCGAAGCCGCGGGCACAGCTTGTACATAATAAATAAGGCTACAGTGCTCTAAAATTACACAATTTTTATCCTCCAACCTTCTTTAAACAAAGCGAACGCCATCAAGCGGAAAATCGCTTGGATGAAAAAAAAGAAAATCATTATCGTTGACTTGTCGGGCTAGGTCATCCCACAGAGATGAGTGAAAAGTAATTAATTCACATCACCCGAATAAATTGCGGTCACCAATGATTCCCGATTTTAATATTGTATCGCTCTGAAAAAGTGAATAACGTTCAATCTATTTTCTAATTTAAATAATGGTAACTATGTTCACTGTTTTTGAGGTATCGAATTCTCCGTATGAAAAAGGGAATCCCTTATAGGTCGTATACTTGTGTATCCGTCTGGCATAGCCAATTTTATCCAAATCTGGAACGATTCAGTGGAAGTTTAGTACGCCTATGTCTAAGCTTGTGTGACCTATACACGGAAGCGTAGCGTAAATAAATAAATTTTGAACGTAGGATAGGAAGTTGTTTTCCAGGGTTACGGAATTTGTTAGAAAGAGTCACCGCGGCCCTGGAACGCAAAGGGCTTTAGAAGGAACACGGATGGGTTTCAGTCAGTAAGAGCCCACGCCCTTCCGCTCCACCCAGAGCGGAAGAAGTCATTTGATGATTTCCCATTCTTAAAAAAAAGGGTCACTTTTTGGGGGCAAATTAGAAAAAAAACCATGGGACATCAAACGAAAGAGCTTTTTGTGAAGCTGTCTAAAGTATTCTAAATAAACCACTCGCACGAAACATTTTGGGAACACATTCATTGTGCGTACAGCTA